>CAXEFP010000936.1:0-249318 GCA_963995525.1 Escarpia spicata | reverse complement strand
TACTCACGAGACAAACATGTCCCATATGAAAGTTTTCGAAAAAAATTAATGCAAATCACAGCAAAACGGTATTTGTAGTGCACTTTTTTCGGCGGAAGGATCTTTAATGTGGTCTTACCCCAAATAGATGTTTTGCACGTTACAAATCTTCACGAAGGCTAGATTGATATCAAGCTACACACATAACTAGATTAACCCCAAATGGGAATGCATGTTACCGTTTTATCCCCGTCACGTAAGTTACAAGAACATATTACGTAAGTTATAGGTGTGAAAACTCATCCCCATTTGATGTTTTATCTTGTCTAAAGCAGCAGTACATTCAGTACTCACGAGACAAACATGTCCCATGTCAAAATGTTCGAAAAAAATTAATGCATATCACAGCAAAACGGTATTTGTAGTGCACTTTTTTCGGCGGAAGGATCCTTAATGTGGTCTTACCCCAAATAGATGTTTTGCATGTTACAAATCTTCACGAAGGCTAGACTGATATCAAGCTACACACATAACTAGATTAACCACAAATGGGAATGCATGTTACCGTTTTATCTCCGTCACGTAAGTTACAAGAACATATTACGTAAGTTATAGGTGTGAAAACTCATCCCCATTTGATGTTTTATCTTGTCTAAAGCAGCAGTACATTCAGTACTCACGATACAAACATGTCCCATGTCAAAGTTTTCGAACAAAATTTATGCATATCACAGCATAACGGTATTTTAAGTGCACTTTTTTCGGCGGACGGATCCTTAATGTGGTCTTACCCCAAATAGATGTTTTGCATGTTACAAATCTTCACGAAGGCTAGACTGATATCAAGCTACACACATAACTAGATTAACCACAAATGGGAATGCATGTTACCGTTTTATCTCCGTCACGTAAGTTACAAGAACATATTACGTAAGTTATAGGTGTGAAAACTCATCCCCATTTGATGTTTTATCTTGTCTAAAGCAGCAGTACATTCAGTACTCACGATACAAACATGTCCCATGTCAAAGTTTTCGAACAAAATTTATGCATATCACAGCATAACGGTATTTTAAGTGCACTTTTTTCGGCGGACGGATCCTTAATGTGGTCTTACCCCAAATAGATGTTTTGCATGTTACAAATCTTCACGAAGGCTAGACTGATATCAAGCTACACACATAACTAGATTAACCACAAATGGGAATGCATGTTACCGTTTTATCTCCGTCACGTAAGTTACAAGAACATATTACGTAAGTTATAGGTGTGAAAACTCATCCCCATTTGATGTTTTATCTTGTCTAAAGCAGCAGTACATTCAGTACTCACGATACAAACATGTCCCATGTCAAAGTTTTCGAACCAAATTTATGCATATCACAGCATAACGGTATTTTAAGTGCACTTTTTTCGGCGGACGGATCCTTAATGTGGTCTTACCCCAAATAGATGTTTTGCATGTTACAAATCTTCTCGAAGGCTAGACTGATATCAAGCTACACACATAACTAGATTAACCACAAATGGGAATGCATGTTACCGTTTTATCTCCGTCACGTAAGTTACAAGAACATATTACGTAAGTTATAGGTGTGAAAACTCATCCCCATTTGATGTTTTATCTTGTCTAAAGCAGCAGTACATTCAGTACTCACGATACAAACATGTCCCATGTCAAAGTTTTCGAACAAAATTTATGCATATCACAGCATAACGGTATTTTAAGTGCACTTTTTTCGGCGGACGGATCCTTAATGTGGTCTTACCCCAAATAGATGTTTTGCATGTTACAAATCTTCACGAAGGCTAGACTGATATCAAGCTACACACATAACTAGATTAACCACAAATGGGAATGCATGTTACCGTTTTATCTCCGTCACGTAAGTTACAAGAACATATTACGTAAGTTATAGGTTTGAAAACTCATCCCCATTTGATGTTTTATCTTGTCTAAAGCAGCAGTACATTCAGTACTCACGATACAAACATGTCCCATGTCAAAGTTTTCGAACAAAATTTATGCATATCACAGCATAACGGTATTTTAAGTGCACTTTTTTCGGCGGACGGATCCTTAATGTGGTCTTACCCCAAATAGATGTTTTGCATGTTACAAATCTTCACGAAGGCTAGACTGATATCAAGCTACACACATAACTAGATTAACCACAAATGGGAATGCATGTTACCGTTTTATCTCCGTCACGTAAGTTACAAGAACATATTACGTAAGTTATAGGTGTGAAAACTCATCCCCATTTGATGTTTTATCTTGTCTAAAGCAGCAGTACATTCAGTACTCACGAAACAAACATGTCCCATGTCAAAGTTTTCGAACAAAATTTATGCATATCACAGCATAACGGTATTTTAAGTGCACTTTTTTCGGCGGACGGATCCTTAATGTGGTCTTACCCCAAATAGATGTTTTGCATGTTACAAATCTTCACGAAGGCTAGACTGATATCAAGCTACACACATAACTAGATTAACCACAAATGGGAATGCATGTTACCGTTTTATCTCCGTCACGTAAGTTACAAGAACATATTACGTAAGTTATAGGTGTGAAAACTCATCCCCATTTGATGTTATCTTGTCTAAAGCAGCAGTACATTCAGTACTCACGATACAAACATGTCCCATGTCAAAGTTTTCGAACAAAATTTATGCATATCACAGCATAACGGTATTTTAAGTGCACTTTTTTCGGCGGACGGATCCTTAATGTGGTCTTACCCCAAATAGATGTTTTGCATGTTACAAATCTTCACGAAGGCTAGACTGATATCAAGCTACACACATAACTAGATTAACCACAAATGGGAATGCATGTTACCGTTTTATCTCCGTCACGTAAGTTACAAGAACATATTACGTAAGTTATAGGTGTGAAAACTCATCCCCATTTGATGTTTTATCTTGTCTAAAGCAGCAGTACATTCAGTACTCACGATACAAACATGTCCCATGTCAAAGTTTTCGAAAAAAAATTATGCATATCACAGCATAACGGTATTTTAAGTGCACTTTTTTCGGCGGACGGATCCTTAATGTGGTCTTACCCCAAATAGATGTTTTGCATGTTACAAATCTTCACGAAGGCTAGACTGATATCAAGCTACACACATAACTAGATTAACCACAAATGGGAATGCATGTTACCGTTTTATCTCCGTCACGTAAGTTACAAGAACATATTACGTAAGTTATAGGTGTGAAAACTCATCCCCATTTGATGTTTTATCTTGTCTAAAGCAGCAGTACATTCAGTACTCACGATACAAACATGTCCCATGTCAAAGTTTTCGAACAAAATTTATGCATATCACAGCATAACGGTATTTTAAGTGCACTTTTTTCGGCGGACGGATCCTTAATGTGGTCTTACCCCAAATAGATGTTTTGCATGTTACAAATCTTCACGAAGGCTAGACTGATATCAAGCTACACACATAACTAGATTAACCACAAATGGGAATGCATGTTACCGTTTTATCTCCGTCACGTAAGTTACAAGAACATATTACGTAAGTTATAGGTGTGAAAACTCATCCCCATTTGATGTTTTATCTTGTCTAAAGCAGCAGTACATTCAGTACTCACGATACAAACATGTCCCATGTCAAAGTTTTCGAACAAAATTTATGCATATCACAGCATAACGGTATTTTAAGTGCACTTTTTTCGGCGGACGGATCCTTAATGTGGTCTTACCCCAAATAGATGTTTTGCATGTTACAAATCTTCACGAAGGCTAGACTGATATCAAGCTACACACATAACTAGATTAACCACAAATGGGAATGCATGTTACCGTTTTATCTCCGTCACGTAAGTTACAAGAACATATTACGTAAGTTATAGGTGTGAAAACTCATCCCCATTTGATGTTTTATCTTGTCTAAAGCAGCAGTACATTCAGTACTCACGATACAAACATGTCCCATGTCAAAGTTTTCGAACAAAATTTATGCATATCACAGCATAACGGTATTTTAAGTGCACTTTTTTCGGCGGACGGATCCTTAATGTGGTCTTACCCCAAATAGATGTTTTGCATGTTACAAATCTTCACGAAGGCTAGACTGATATCAAGCTACACACATAACTAGATTAACCACAAATGGGAATGCATGTTACCGTTTTATCTCCGTCACGTAAGTTACAAGAACATATTACGTAAGTTATAGGTGTGAAAACTCATCCCCATTTGATGTTTTATCTTGTCTAAAGCAGCAGTACATTCAGTACTCACGATACAAACATGTCCCATGTCAAAGTTTTCGAACAAAATTTATGCATATCACAGCATAACGGTATTTTAAGTGCACTTTTTTCGGCGGACGGATCCTTAATGTGGTCTTACCCCAAATAGATGTTTTGCATGTTACAAATCTTCACGAAGGCTAGACTGATATCAAGCTACACACATAACTAGATTAACCACAAATGGGAATGCATGTTACCGTTTTATCTCCGTCACGTAAGTTACAAGAACATATTACGTAAGTTATAGGTGTGAAAACTCATCCCCATTTGATGTTTTATCTTGTCTAAAGCAGCAGTACATTCAGTACTCACGATACAAACATGTCCCATGTCAAAGTTTTCGAACAAAATTTATGCATATCACAGCATAACGGTATTTTAAGTGCACTTTTTTCGGCGGACGGATCCTTAATGTGGTCTTACCCCAAATAGATGTTTTGCATGTTACAAATCTTCACGAAGGCTAGACTGATATCAAGCTACACACATAACTAGATTAACCACAAATGGGAATGCATGTTACCGTTTTATCTCCGTCACGTAAGTTACAAGAACATATTACGTAAGTTATAGGTGTGAAAACTCATCCCCATTTGATGTTTTATCTTGTCTAAAGCAGCAGTACATTCAGTACTCACGATACAAACATGTCCCATGTCAAAGTTTTCGAACAAAATTTATGCATATCACAGCATAACGGTATTTTAAGTGCACTTTTTTCGGCGGACGGATCCTTAATGTGGTCTTACCCCAAATAGATGTTTTGCATGTTACAAATCTTCACGAAGGCTAGACTGATATCAAGCTACACACATAACTAGATTAACCACAAATGGGAATGCATGTTACCGTTTTATCTCCGTCACGTAAGTTACAAGAACATATTACGTAAGTTATAGGTGTGAAAACTCATCCCCATTTGATGTTTTATCTTGTCTAAAGCAGCAGTACATTCAGTACTCACGATACAAACATGTCCCATGTCAAAGTTTTCGAACAAAATTTATGCATATCACAGCATAACGGTATTTTAAGTGCACTTTTTTCGGCGGACGGATCCTTAATGTGGTCTTACCCCAAATAGATGTTTTGCATGTTACAAATCTTCACGAAGGCTAGACTGATATCAAGCTACACACATAACTAGATTAACCACAAATGGGAATGCATGTTACCGTTTTATCTCCGTCACGTAAGTTACAAGAACATATTACGTAAGTTATAGGTGTGAAAACTCATCCCCATTTGATGTTTTATCTTGTCTAAAGCAGCAGTACATTCAGTACTCACGATACAAACATGTCCCATGTCAAAGTTTTCGAACAAAATTTATGCATATCACAGCATAACGGTATTTTAAGTGCACTTTTTTCGGCGGACGGATCCTTAATGTGGTCTTACCCCAAATAGATGTTTTGCATGTTACAAATCTTCACGAAGGCTAGACTGATATCAAGCTACACACATAACTAGATTAACCACAAATGGGAATGCATGTTACCGTTTTATCTCCGTCACGTAAGTTACAAGAACATATTACGTAAGTTATAGGTGTGAAAACTCATCCCCATTTGATGTTTTATCTTGTCTAAAGCAGCAGTACATTCAGTACTCACGATACAAACATGTCCCATGTCAAAGTTTTCGAACAAAATTTATGCATATCACAGCATAACGGTATTTTAAGTGCACTTTTTTCGGCGGACGGATCCTTAATGTGGTCTTACCCCAAATAGATGTTTTGCATGTTACAAATCTTCACGAAGGCTAGACTGATATCAAGCTACACACATAACTAGATTAACCACAAATGGGAATGCATGTTACCGTTTTATCTCCGTCACGTAAGTTACAAGAACATATTACGTAAGTTATAGGTGTGAAAACTCATCCCCATTTGATGTTTTATCTTGTCTAAAGCAGCAGTACATTCAGTACTCACGATACAAACATGTCCCATGTCAAAGTTTTCGAACAAAATTTATGCATATCACAGCATAACGGTATTTTAAGTGCACTTTTTTCGGCGGACGGATCCTTAATGTGGTCTTACCCCAAATAGATGTTTTGCATGTTACAAATCTTCACGAAGGCTAGACTGATATCAAGCTACACACATAACTAGATTAACCACAAATGGGAATGCATGTTACCGTTTTATCTCCGTCACGTAAGTTACAAGAACATATTACGTAAGTTATAGGTGTGAAAACTCATCCCCATTTGATGTTTTATCTTGTCTAAAGCAGCAGTACATTCAGTACTCACGATACAAACATGTCCCATGTCAAAGTTTTCGAACAAAATTTATGCATATCACAGCATAACGGTATTTTAAGTGCACTTTTTTCGGCGGACGGATCCTTAATGTGGTCTTACCCCAAATAGATGTTTTGCATGTTACAAATCTTCACGAAGGCTAGACTGATATCAAGCTACACACATAACTAGATTAACCACAAATGGGAATGCATGTTACCGTTTTATCTCCGTCACGTAAGTTACAAGAACATATTACGTAAGTTATAGGTGTGAAAACTCATCCCCATTTGATGTTTTATCTTGTCTAAAGCAGCAGTACATTCAGTACTCACGATACAAACATGTCCCATGTCAAAGTTTTCGAACAAAATTTATGCATATCACAGCATAACGGTATTTTAAGTGCACTTTTTTCGGCGGACGGATCCTTAATGTGGTCTTACCCCAAATAGATGTTTTGCATGTTACAAATCTTCACGAAGGCTAGACTGATATCAAGCTACACACATAACTAGATTAACCACAAATGGGAATGCATGTTACCGTTTTATCTCCGTCACGTAAGTTACAAGAACATATTACGTAAGTTATAGGTGTGAAAACTCATCCCCATTTGATGTTTTATCTTGTCTAAAGCAGCAGTACATTCAGTACTCACGATACAAACATGTCCCATGTCAAAGTTTTCGAACAAAATTTATGCATATCACAGCATAACGGTATTTTAAGTGCACTTTTTTCGGCGGACGGATCCTTAATGTGGTCTTACCCCAAATAGATGTTTTGCATGTTACAAATCTTCACGAAGGCTAGACTGATATCAAGCTACACACATAACTAGATTAACCACAAATGGGAATGCATGTTACCGTTTTATCTCCGTCACGTAAGTTACAAGAACATATTACGTAAGTTATAGGTGTGAAAACTCATCCCCATTTGATGTTTTATCTTGTCTAAAGCAGCAGTACATTCAGTACTCACGATACAAACATGTTCCATGTCAAAGTTTTCGAACAAAATTTATGCATATCACAGCATAACGGTATTTTAAGTGCACTTTTTTCGGCGGACGGATCCTTAATGTGGTCTTACCCCAAATAGATGTTTTGCATGTTACAAATCTTCACGAAGGCTAGACTGATATCAAGCTACACACATAACTAGATTAACCACAAATGGGAATGCATGTTACCGTTTTATCTCCGTCACGTAAGTTACAAGAACATATTACGTAAGTTATAGGTGTGAAAACTCATCCCCATTTGATGTTTTATCTTGTCTAAAGCAGCAGTACATTGAGTACTCACGATACAAACATGTCCCATGTCAAAGTTTTCGAAAAAAATTTATGCATATCACAGCATAACGGTATTTTAAGTGCACTTTTTTCGGCGGACGGATCCTTAATGTGGTCTTACCCCAAATAGATGTTTTGCATGTTACAAATCTTCACGAAGGCTAGACTGATATCAAGCTACACACATAACTAGATTAACCACAAATGGGAATGCATGTTACCGTTTTATCTCCGTCACGTAAGTTACAAGAACATATTACGTAAGTTATAGGTGTGAAAACTCATCCCCATTTGATGTTTTATCTTGTCTAAAGCAGCAGTACATTCAGTACTCACGATACAAACATGTCCCATGTCAAAGTTTTCGAACAAAATTTATGCATATCACAGCATAACGGTATTTTAAGTGCACTTTTTTCGGCGGACGGATCCTTAATGTAGTCTTACCCCAAATAGATGTTTTGCATGTTACAAATCTTCACGAAGGCTAGACTGATATCAAGCTACACACATAACTAGATTAACCACAAATGGGAATGCATGTTACCGTTTTATCTCCGTCACGTAATTACAAGAACATATTACGTAAGTTATAGGTGTGAAAACTCATCCCCATTTGATGTTTTATCTTGTCTAAAGCAGCAGTACATTCAGTACTCACGATACAAACATGTCCCATGTCAAAGTTTTCGAACAAAATTTATGCATATCACAGCATAACGGTATTTTAAGTGCACTTTTTTCGGCGGACGGATCCTTAATGTAGTCTTACCCCAAATAGATGTTTTGCATGTTACAAATCTTCACGAAGGCTAGACTGATATCAAGCTACACACATAACTAGATTAACCACAAATGGGAATGCATGTTACCGTTTTATCTCCGTCACGTAAGTTACAAGAACATATTACGTAAGTTATAGGTGTGAAAACTCATCCCCATTTGATGTTTTATCTTGTCTAAAGCAGCAGTACATTCAGTACTCACGATACAAACATGTCCCATGTCAAAGTTTTCGAACAAAATTTATGCATATCACAGCATAACGGTATTTTAAGTGCACTTTTTTCGGCGGACGGATCCTTAATGTGGTCTTACCCCAAATAGATGTTTTGCATGTTACAAATCTTCACGAAGGCTAGACTGATATCAAGCTACACACATAACTAGATTAACCACAAATGGGAATGCATGTTACCGTTTTATCTCCGTCACGTAAGTTACAAGAACATATTACGTAAGTTATAGGTGTGAAAACTCATCCCCATTTGATGTTTTATCTTGTCTAAAGCAGCAGTACATTCAGTACTCACGATACAAACATGTCCCATGTCAAAGTTTTCGAACAAAATTTATGCATATCACAGCATAACGGTATTTTAAGTGCACTTTTTTCGGCGGACGGATCCTTAATGTGGTCTTACCCCAAATAGATGTTTTGCATGTTACAAATCTTCACGAAGGCTAGACTGATATCAAGCTACACACATAACTAGATTAACCACAAATGGGAATGCATGTTACCGTTTTATCTCCGTCACGTAAGTTACAAGAACATATTACGTAAGTTATAGGTGTGAAAACTCATCCCCATTTGATGTTTTATCTTGTCTAAAGCAGCAGTACATTCAGTACTCACGATACAAACATGTCCCATGTCAAAGTTTTCGAACAAAATTTATGCATATCACAGCATAACGGTATTTTAAGTGCACTTTTTTCGGCGGACGGATCCTTAATGTGGTCTTACCCCAAATAGATGTTTTGCATGTTACAAATCTTCACGAAGGCTAGACTGATATCAAGCTACACACATAACTAGATTAACCACAAATGGGAATGCATGTTACCGTTTTATCTCCGTCACGTAAGTTACAAGAACATATTACGTAAGTTATAGGTGTGAAAACTCATCCCCATTTGATGTTTTATCTTGTCTAAAGCAGCAGTACATTCAGTACTCACGATACAAACATGTCCCATGTCAAAGTTTTCGAACAAAATTTATGCATATCACAGCATAACGGTATTTTAAGTGCACTTTTTTCGGCGGACGGATCCTTAATGTGGTCTTACCCCAAATAGATGTTTTGCATGTTACAAATCTTCACGAAGGCTAGACTGATATCAAGCTACACACATAACTAGATTAACCACAAATGGGAATGCATGTTACCGTTTTATCTCCGTCACGTAAGTTACAAGAACATATTACGTAAGTTATAGGTGTGAAAACTCATCCCCATTTGATGTTTTATCTTGTCTAAAGCAGCAGTACATTCAGTACTCACGATACAAACATGTCCCATGTCAAAGTTTTCGAACAAAATTTATGCATATCACAGCATAACGGTATTTTAAGTGCACTTTTTTCGGCGGACGGATCCTTAATGTGGTCTTACCCCAAATAGATGTTTTGCATGTTACAAATCTTCACGAAGGCTAGACTGATATCAAGCTACACACATAACTAGATTAACCACAAATGGGAATGCATGTTACCGTTTTATCTCCGTCACGTAAGTTACAAGAACATATTACGTAAGTTATAGGTGTGAAAACTCATCCCCATTTGATGTTTTATCTTGTCTAAAGCAGCAGTACATTCAGTACTCACGATACAAACATGTCCCATGTCAAAGTTTTCGAACAAAATTTATGCATATCACAGCATAACGGTATTTTAAGTGCACTTTTTTCGGCGGACGGATCCTTAATGTGGTCTTACCCCAAATAGATGTTTTGCATGTTACAAATCTTCACGAAGGCTAGACTGATATCAAGCTACACACATAACTAGATTAACCACAAATGGGAATGCATGTTACCGTTTTATCTCCGTCACGTAAGTTACAAGAACATATTACGTAAGTTATAGGTGTGAAAACTCATCCCCATTTGATGTTTTATCTTGTCTAAAGCAGCAGTACATTCAGTACTCACGATACAAACATGTCCCATGTCAAAGTTTTCGAACAAAATTTATGCATATCACAGCATAACGGTATTTTAAGTGCACTTTTTTCGGCGGACGGATCCTTAATGTGGTCTTACCCCAAATAGATGTTTTGCATGTTACAAATCTTCACGAAGGCTAGACTGATATCAAGCTACACACATAACTAGATTAACCACAAATGGGAATGCATGTTACCGTTTTATCTCCGTCACGTAAGTTACAAGAACATATTACGTAAGTTATAGGTGTGAAAACTCATCCCCATTTGATGTTTTATCTTGTCTAAAGCAGCAGTACATTCAGTACTCACGATACAAACATGTCCCATGTCAAAGTTTTCGAACAAAATTTATGCATATCACAGCATAACGGTATTTTAAGTGCACTTTTTTCGGCGGACGGATCCTTAATGTGGTCTTACCCCAAATAGATGTTTTGCATGTTACAAATCTTCACGAAGGCTAGACTGATATCAAGCTACACACATAACTAGATTAACCACAAATGGGAATGCATGTTACCGTTTTATCTCCGTCACGTAAGTTACAAGAACATATTACGTAAGTTATAGGTGTGAAAACTCATCCCCATTTGATGTTTTATCTTGTCTAAAGCAGCAGTACATTCAGTACTCACGATACAAACATGTCCCATGTCAAAGTTTTCGAACAAAATTTATGAGATATATCACAGCATAACGGTATTTTAAGTGCACTTTTTTCGGCGGACGGATCCTTAATGTGGTCTTACCCCAAATAGATGTTTTGCATGTTACAAATCTTCACGAAGGCTAGACTGATATCAAGCTACACACATAACTAGATTAACCACAAATGGGAATGCATGTTACCGTTTTATCTCCGTCACGTAAGTTACAAGAACATATTACGTAAGTTATAGGTGTGAAAACTCATCCCCATTTGATGTTTTATCTTGTCTAAAGCAGCAGTACATTCAGTACTCACGATACAAACATGTCCCATGTCAAAGTTTTCGAACAAAATTTATGCATATCACAGCATAACGGTATTTTAAGTGCACTTTTTTCGGCGGACGGATCCTTAATGTGGTCTTACCCCAAATAGATGTTTTGCATGTTACAAATCTTCACGAAGGCTAGACTGATATCAAGCTACACACATAACTAGATTAACCACAAATGGGAATGCATGTTACCGTTTTATCTCCGTCACGTAAGTTACAAGAACATATTACGTAAGTTATAGGTGTGAAAACTCATCCCCATTTGATGTTTTATCTTGTCTAAAGCAGCAGTACATTCAGTACTCACGATACAAACATGTCCCATGTCAAAGTTTTCGAACAAAATTTATGCATATCACAGCATAACGGTATTTTAAGTGCACTTTTTTCGGCGGACGGATCCTTAATGTGGTCTTACCCCAAATAGATGTTTTGCATGTTACAAATCTTCACGAAGGCTAGACTGATATCAAGCTACACACATAACTAGATTAACCACAAATGGGAATGCATGTTACCGTTTTATCTCCGTCACGTAAGTTACAAGAACATATTACGTAAGTTATAGGTGTGAAAACTCATCCCCATTTGATGTTTTATCTTGTCTAAAGCAGCAGTACATTCAGTACTCACGATACAAACATGTCCCATGTCAAAGTTTTCGAACAAAATTTATGCATATCACAGCATAACGGTATTTTAAGTGCACTTTTTTCGGCGGACGGATCCTTAATGTGGTCTTACCCCAAATAGATGTTTTGCATGTTACAAATCTTCACGAAGGCTAGACTGATATCAAGCTACACACATAACTAGATTAACCACAAATGGGAATGCATGTTACCGTTTTATCTCCGTCACGTAAGTTACAAGAACATATTACGTAAGTTATAGGTGTGAAAACTCATCCCCATTTGATGTTTTATCTTGTCTAAAGCAGCAGTACATTCAGTACTCACGATACAAACATGTCCCATGTCAAAGTTTTCGAACAAAATTTATGCATATCACAGCATAACGGTATTTTAAGTGCACTTTTTTCGGCGGACGGATCCTTAATGTGGTCTTACCCCAAATAGATGTTTTGCATGTTACAAATCTTCACGAAGGCTAGACTGATATCAAGCTACACACATAACTAGATTAACCACAAATGGGAATGCATGTTACCGTTTTATCTCCGTCACGTAAGTTACAAGAACATATTACGTAAGTTATAGGTGTGAAAACTCATCCCCATTTGATGTTTTATCTTGTCTAAAGCAGCAGTACATTCAGTACTCACGATACAAACATGTCCCATGTCAAAGTTTTCGAACAAAATTTATGCATATCACAGCATAACGGTATTTTAAGTGCACTTTTTTCGGCGGACGGATCCTTAATGTGGTCTTACCCCAAATAGATGTTTTGCATGTTACAAATCTTCACGAAGGCTAGACTGATATCAAGCTACACACATAACTAGATTAACCACAAATGGGAATGCATGTTACCGTTTTATCTCCGTCACGTAAGTTACAAGAACATATTACGTAAGTTATAGGTGTGAAAACTCATCCCCATTTGATGTTTTATCTTGTCTAAAGCAGCAGTACATTCAGTACTCACGATACAAACATGTCCCATGTCAAAGTTTTCGAACAAAATTTATGCATATCACAGCATAACGGTATTTTAAGTGCACTTTTTTCGGCGGACGGATCCTTAATGTGGTCTTACCCCAAATAGATGTTTTGCATGTTACAAATCTTCACGAAGGCTAGACTGATATCAAGCTACACACATAACTAGATTAACCACAAATGGGAATGCATGTTACCGTTTTATCTCCGTCACGTAAGTTACAAGAACATATTACGTAAGTTATAGGTGTGAAAACTCATCCCCATTTGATGTTTTATCTTGTCTAAAGCAGCAGTACATTCAGTACTCACGATACAAACATGTCCCATGTCAAAGTTTTCGAACAAAATTTATGCATATCACAGCATAACGGTATTTTAAGTGCACTTTTTTCGGCGGACGGATCCTTAATGTGGTCTTACCCCAAATAGATGTTTTGCATGTTACAAATCTTCACGAAGGCTAGACTGATATCAAGCTACACACATAACTAGATTAACCACAAATGGGAATGCATGTTACCGTTTTATCTCCGTCACGTAAGTTACAAGAACATATTACGTAAGTTATAGGTGTGAAAACTCATCCCCATTTGATGTTTTATCTTGTCTAAAGCAGCAGTACATTCAGTACTCACGATACAAACATGTCCCATGTCAAAGTTTTCGAACAAAATTTATGCATATCACAGCATAACGGTATTTTAAGTGCACTTTTTTCGGCGGACGGATCCTTAATGTGGTCTTACCCCAAATAGATGTTTTGCATGTTACAAATCTTCACGAAGGCTAGACTGATATCAAGCTACACACATAACTAGATTAACCACAAATGGGAATGCATGTTACCGTTTTATCTCCGTCACGTAAGTTACAAGAACATATTACGTAAGTTATAGGTGTGAAAACTCATCCCCATTTGATGTTTTATCTTGTCTAAAGCAGCAGTACATTCAGTACTCACGATACAAACATGTCCCATGTCAAAGTTTTCGAACAAAATTTATGCATATCACAGCATAACGGTATTTTAAGTGCACTTTTTTCGGCGGACGGATCCTTAATGTGGTCTTACCCCAAATAGATGTTTTGCATGTTACAAATCTTCACGAAGGCTAGACTGATATCAAGCTACACACATAACTAGATTAACCACAAATGGGAATGCATGTTACCGTTTTATCTCCGTCACGTAAGTTACAAGAACATATTACGTAAGTTATAGGTGTGAAAACTCATCCCCATTTGATGTTTTATCTTGTCTAAAGCAGCAGTACATTCAGTACTCACGATACAAACATGTCCCATGTCAAAGTTTTCGAACAAAATTTATGCATATCACAGCATAACGGTATTTTAAGTGCACTTTTTTCGGCGGACGGATCCTTAATGTGGTCTTACCCCAAATAGATGTTTTGCATGTTACAAATCTTCACGAAGGCTAGACTGATATCAAGCTACACACATAACTAGATTAACCACAAATGGGAATGCATGTTACCGTTTTATCTCCGTCACGTAAGTTACAAGAACATATTACGTAAGTTATAGGTGTGAAAACTCATCCCCATTTGATGTTTTATCTTGTCTAAAGCAGCAGTACATTCAGTACTCACGATACAAACATGTCCCATGTCAAAGTTTTCGAACAAAATTTATGCATATCACAGCATAACGGTATTTTAAGTGCACTTTTTTCGGCGGACGGATCCTTAATGTGGTCTTACCCCAAATAGATGTTTTGCATGTTACAAATCTTCACGAAGGCTAGACTGATATCAAGCTACACACATAACTAGATTAACCACAAATGGGAATGCATGTTACCGTTTTATCTCCGTCACGTAAGTTACAAGAACATATTACGTAAGTTATAGGTGTGAAAACTCATCCCCATTTGATGTTTTATCTTGTCTAAAGCAGCAGTACATTCAGTACTCACGATACAAACATGTCCCATGTCAAAGTTTTCGAACAAAATTTATGCATATCACAGCATAACGGTATTTTAAGTGCACTTTTTTCGGCGGACGGATCCTTAATGTGGTCTTACCCCAAATAGATGTTTTGCATGTTACAAATCTTCACGAAGGCTAGACTGATATCAAGCTACACACATAACTAGATTAACCACAAATGGGAATGCATGTTACCGTTTTATCTCCGTCACGTAAGTTACAAGAACATATTACGTAAGTTATAGGTGTGAAAACTCATCCCCATTTGATGTTTTATCTTGTCTAAAGCAGCAGTACATTCAGTACTCACGATACAAACATGTCCCATGTCAAAGTTTTCGAACAAAATTTATGCATATCACAGCATAACGGTATTTTAAGTGCACTTTTTTCGGCGGACGGATCCTTAATGTGGTCTTACCCCAAATAGATGTTTTGCATGTTACAAATCTTCACGAAGGCTAGACTGATATCAAGCTACACACATAACTAGATTAACCACAAATGGGAATGCATGTTACCGTTTTATCTCCGTCACGTAAGTTACAAGAACATATTACGTAAGTTATAGGTGTGAAAACTCATCCCCATTTGATGTTTTATCTTGTCTAAAGCAGCAGTACATTCAGTACTCACGATACAAACATGTCCCATGTCAAAGTTTTCGAACAAAATTTATGCATATCACAGCATAACGGTATTTTAAGTGCACTTTTTTCGGCGGACGGATCCTTAATGTGGTCTTACCCCAAATAGATGTTTTGCATGTTACAAATCTTCACGAAGGCTAGACTGATATCAAGCTACACACATAACTAGATTAACCACAAATGGGAATGCATGTTACCGTTTTATCTCCGTCACGTAAGTTACAAGAACATATTACGTAAGTTATAGGTGTGAAAACTCATCCCCATTTGATGTTTTATCTTGTCTAAAGCAGCAGTACATTCAGTACTCACGATACAAACATGTCCCATGTCAAAGTTTTCGAACAAAATTTATGCATATCACAGCATAACGGTATTTTAAGTGCACTTTTTTCGGCGGACGGATCCTTAATGTGGTCTTACCCCAAATAGATGTTTTGCATGTTACAAATCTTCACGAAGGCTAGACTGATATCAAGCTACACACATAACTAGATTAACCACAAATGGGAATGCATGTTACCGTTTTATCTCCGTCACGTAAGTTACAAGAACATATTACGTAAGTTATAGGTGTGAAAACTCATCCCCATTTGATGTTTTATCTTGTCTAAAGCAGCAGTACATTCAGTACTCACGATACAAACATGTCCCATGTCAAAGTTTTCGAACAAAATTTATGCATATCACAGCATAACGGTATTTTAAGTGCACTTTTTTCGGCGGACGGATCCTTAATGTGGTCTTACCCCAAATAGATGTTTTGCATGTTACAAATCTTCACGAAGGCTAGACTGATATCAAGCTACACACATAACTAGATTAACCACAAATGGGAATGCATGTTACCGTTTTATCTCCGTCACGTAAGTTACAAGAACATATTACGTAAGTTATAGGTGTGAAAACTCATCCCCATTTGATGTTTTATCTTGTCTAAAGCAGCAGTACATTCAGTACTCACGATACAAACATGTCCCATGTCAAAGTTTTCGAACAAAATTTATGCATATCACAGCATAACGGTATTTTAAGTGCACTTTTTTCGGCGGACGGATCCTTAATGTGGTCTTACCCCAAATAGATGTTTTGCATGTTACAAATCTTCACGAAGGCTAGACTGATATCAAGCTACACACATAACTAGATTAACCACAAATGGGAATGCATGTTACCGTTTTATCTCCGTCACGTAAGTTACAAGAACATATTACGTAAGTTATAGGTGTGAAAACTCATCCCCATTTGATGTTTTATCTTGTCTAAAGCAGCAGTACATTCAGTACTCACGATACAAACATGTCCCATGTCAAAGTTTTCGAACAAAATTTATGCATATCACAGCATAACGGTATTTTAAGTGCACTTTTTTCGGCGGACGGATCCTTAATGTGGTCTTACCCCAAATAGATGTTTTGCATGTTACAAATCTTCACGAAGGCTAGACTGATATCAAGCTACACACATAACTAGATTAACCACAAATGGGAATGCATGTTACCGTTTTATCTCCGTCACGTAAGTTACAAGAACATATTACGTAAGTTATAGGTGTGAAAACTCATCCCCATTTGATGTTTTATCTTGTCTAAAGCAGCAGTACATTCAGTACTCACGATACAAACATGTCCCATGTCAAAGTTTTCGAACAAAATTTATGCATATCACAGCATAACGGTATTTTAAGTGCACTTTTTTCGGCGGACGGATCCTTAATGTGGTCTTACCCCAAATAGATGTTTTGCATGTTACAAATCTTCACGAAGGCTAGACTGATATCAAGCTACACACATAACTAGATTAACCACAAATGGGAATGCATGTTACCGTTTTATCTCCGTCACGTAAGTTACAAGAACATATTACGTAAGTTATAGGTGTGAAAACTCATCCCCATTTGATGTTTTATCTTGTCTAAAGCAGCAGTACATTCAGTACTCACGATACAAACATGTCCCATGTCAAAGTTTTCGAACAAAATTTATGCATATCACAGCATAACGGTATTTTAAGTGCACTTTTTTCGGCGGACGGATCCTTAATGTGGTCTTACCCCAAATAGATGTTTTGCATGTTACAAATCTTCACGAAGGCTAGACTGATATCAAGCTACACACATAACTAGATTAACCACAAATGGGAATGCATGTTACCGTTTTATCTCCGTCACGTAAGTTACAAGAACATATTACGTAAGTTATAGGTGTGAAAACTCATCCCCATTTGATGTTTTATCTTGTCTAAAGCAGCAGTACATTCAGTACTCACGATACAAACATGTCCCATGTCAAAGTTTTCGAACAAAATTTATGCATATCACAGCATAACGGTATTTTAAGTGCACTTTTTTCGGCGGACGGATCCTTAATGTGGTCTTACCCCAAATAGATGTTTTGCATGTTACAAATCTTCACGAAGGCTAGACTGATATCAAGCTACACACATAACTAGATTAACCACAAATGGGAATGCATGTTACCGTTTTATCTCCGTCACGTAAGTTACAAGAACATATTACGTAAGTTATAGGTGTGAAAACTCATCCCCATTTGATGTTTTATCTTGTCTAAAGCAGCAGTACATTCAGTACTCACGATACAAACATGTCCCATGTCAAAGTTTTCGAACAAAATTTATGCATATCACAGCATAACGGTATTTTAAGTGCACTTTTTTCGGCGGACGGATCCTTAATGTGGTCTTACCCCAAATAGATGTTTTGCATGTTACAAATCTTCACGAAGGCTAGACTGATATCAAGCTACACACATAACTAGATTAACCACAAATGGGAATGCATGTTACCGTTTTATCTCCGTCACGTAAGTTACAAGAACATATTACGTAAGTTATAGGTGTGAAAACTCATCCCCATTTGATGTTTTATCTTGTCTAAAGCAGCAGTACATTCAGTACTCACGATACAAACATGTCCCATGTCAAAGTTTTCGAACAAAATTTATGCATATCACAGCATAACGGTATTTTAAGTGCACTTTTTTCGGCGGACGGATCCTTAATGTGGTCTTACCCCAAATAGATGTTTTGCATGTTACAAATCTTCACGAAGGCTAGACTGATATCAAGCTACACACATAACTAGATTAACCACAAATGGGAATGCATGTTACCGTTTTATCTCCGTCACGTAAGTTACAAGAACATATTACGTAAGTTATAGGTGTGAAAACTCATCCCCATTTGATGTTTTATCTTGTCTAAAGCAGCAGTACATTCAGTACTCACGATACAAACATGTCCCATGTCAAAGTTTTCGAACAAAATTTATGCATATCACAGCATAACGGTATTTTAAGTGCACTTTTTTCGGCGGACGGATCCTTAATGTGGTCTTACCCCAAATAGATGTTTTGCATGTTACAAATCTTCACGAAGGCTAGACTGATATCAAGCTACACACATAACTAGATTAACCACAAATGGGAATGCATGTTACCGTTTTATCTCCGTCACGTAAGTTACAAGAACATATTACGTAAGTTATAGGTGTGAAAACTCATCCCCATTTGATGTTTTATCTTGTCTAAAGCAGCAGTACATTCAGTACTCACGATACAAACATGTCCCATGTCAAAGTTTTCGAACAAAATTTATGCATATCACAGCATAACGGTATTTTAAGTGCACTTTTTTCGGCGGACGGATCCTTAATGTGGTCTTACCCCAAATAGATGTTTTGCATGTTACAAATCTTCACGAAGGCTAGACTGATATCAAGCTACACACATAACTAGATTAACCACAAATGGGAATGCATGTTACCGTTTTATCTCCGTCACGTAAGTTACAAGAACATATTACGTAAGTTATAGGTGTGAAAACTCATCCCCATTTGATGTTTTATCTTGTCTAAAGCAGCAGTACATTCAGTACTCACGATACAAACATGTCCCATGTCAAAGTTTTCGAACAAAATTTATGCATATCACAGCATAACGGTATTTTAAGTGCACTTTTTTCGGCGGACGGATCCTTAATGTGGTCTTACCCCAAATAGATGTTTTGCATGTTACAAATCTTCACGAAGGCTAGACTGATATCAAGCTACACACATAACTAGATTAACCACAAATGGGAATGCATGTTACCGTTTTATCTCCGTCACGTAAGTTACAAGAACATATTACGTAAGTTATAGGTGTGAAAACTCATCCCCATTTGATGTTTTATCTTGTCTAAAGCAGCAGTACATTCAGTACTCACGATACAAACATGTCCCATGTCAAAGTTTTCGAACAAAATTTATGCATATCACAGCATAACGGTATTTTAAGTGCACTTTTTTCGGCGGACGGATCCTTAATGTGGTCTTACCCCAAATAGATGTTTTGCATGTTACAAATCTTCACGAAGGCTAGACTGATATCAAGCTACACACATAACTAGATTAACCACAAATGGGAATGCATGTTACCGTTTTATCTCCGTCACGTAAGTTACAAGAACATATTACGTAAGTTATAGGTGTGAAAACTCATCCCCATTTGATGTTTTATCTTGTCTAAAGCAGCAGTACATTCAGTACTCACGATACAAACATGTCCCATGTCAAAGTTTTCGAACAAAATTTATGCATATCACAGCATAACGGTATTTTAAGTGCACTTTTTTCGGCGGACGGATCCTTAATGTGGTCTTACCCCAAATAGATGTTTTGCATGTTACAAATCTTCACGAAGGCTAGACTGATATCAAGCTACACACATAACTAGATTAACCACAAATGGGAATGCATGTTACCGTTTTATCTCCGTCACGTAAGTTACAAGAACATATTACGTAAGTTATAGGTGTGAAAACTCATCCCCATTTGATGTTTTATCTTGTCTAAAGCAGCAGTACATTCAGTACTCACGATACAAACATGTCCCATGTCAAAGTTTTCGAACAAAATTTATGCATATCACAGCATAACGGTATTTTAAGTGCACTTTTTTCGGCGGACGGATCCTTAATGTGGTCTTACCCCAAATAGATGTTTTGCATGTTACAAATCTTCACGAAGGCTAGACTGATATCAAGCTACACACATAACTAGATTAACCACAAATGGGAATGCATGTTACCGTTTTATCTCCGTCACGTAAGTTACAAGAACATATTACGTAAGTTATAGGTGTGAAAACTCATCCCCATTTGATGTTTTATCTTGTCTAAAGCAGCAGTACATTCAGTACTCACGATACAAACATGTCCCATGTCAAAGTTTTCGAACAAAATTTATGCATATCACAGCATAACGGTATTTTAAGTGCACTTTTTTCGGCGGACGGATCCTTAATGTGGTCTTACCCCAAATAGATGTTTTGCATGTTACAAATCTTCACGAAGGCTAGACTGATATCAAGCTACACACATAACTAGATTAACCACAAATGGGAATGCATGTTACCGTTTTATCTCCGTCACGTAAGTTACAAGAACATATTACGTAAGTTATAGGTGTGAAAACTCATCCCCATTTGATGTTTTATCTTGTCTAAAGCAGCAGTACATTCAGTACTCACGATACAAACATGTCCCATGTCAAAGTTTTCGAACAAAATTTATGCATATCACAGCATAACGGTATTTTAAGTGCACTTTTTTCGGCGGACGGATCCTTAATGTGGTCTTACCCCAAATAGATGTTTTGCATGTTACAAATCTTCACGAAGGCTAGACTGATATCAAGCTACACACATAACTAGATTAACCACAAATGGGAATGCATGTTACCGTTTTATCTCCGTCACGTAAGTTACAAGAACATATTACGTAAGTTATAGGTGTGAAAACTCATCCCCATTTGATGTTTTATCTTGTCTAAAGCAGCAGTACATTCAGTACTCACGATACAAACATGTCCCATGTCAAAGTTTTCGAACAAAATTTATGCATATCACAGCATAACGGTATTTTAAGTGCACTTTTTTCGGCGGACGGATCCTTAATGTGGTCTTACCCCAAATAGATGTTTTGCATGTTACAAATCTTCACGAAGGCTAGACTGATATCAAGCTACACACATAACTAGATTAACCACAAATGGGAATGCATGTTACCGTTTTATCTCCGTCACGTAAGTTACAAGAACATATTACGTAAGTTATAGGTGTGAAAACTCATCCCCATTTGATGTTTTATCTTGTCTAAAGCAGCAGTACATTCAGTACTCACGATACAAACATGTCCCATGTCAAAGTTTTCGAACAAAATTTATGCATATCACAGCATAACGGTATTTTAAGTGCACTTTTTTCGGCGGACGGATCCTTAATGTGGTCTTACCCCAAATAGATGTTTTGCATGTTACAAATCTTCACGAAGGCTAGACTGATATCAAGCTACACACATAACTAGATTAACCACAAATGGGAATGCATGTTACCGTTTTATCTCCGTCACGTAAGTTACAAGAACATATTACGTAAGTTATAGGTGTGAAAACTCATCCCCATTTGATGTTTTATCTTGTCTAAAGCAGCAGTACATTCAGTACTCACGATACAAACATGTCCCATGTCAAAGTTTTCGAACAAAATTTATGCATATCACAGCATAACGGTATTTTAAGTGCACTTTTTTCGGCGGACGGATCCTTAATGTGGTCTTACCCCAAATAGATGTTTTGCATGTTACAAATCTTCACGAAGGCTAGACTGATATCAAGCTACACACATAACTAGATTAACCACAAATGGGAATGCATGTTACCGTTTTATCTCCGTCACGTAAGTTACAAGAACATATTACGTAAGTTATAGGTGTGAAAACTCATCCCCATTTGATGTTTTATCTTGTCTAAAGCAGCAGTACATTCAGTACTCACGATACAAACATGTCCCATGTCAAAGTTTTCGAACAAAATTTATGCATATCACAGCATAACGGTATTTTAAGTGCACTTTTTTCGGCGGACGGATCCTTAATGTGGTCTTACCCCAAATAGATGTTTTGCATGTTACAAATCTTCACGAAGGCTAGACTGATATCAAGCTACACACATAACTAGATTAACCACAAATGGGAATGCATGTTACCGTTTTATCTCCGTCACGTAAGTTACAAGAACATATTACGTAAGTTATAGGTGTGAAAACTCATCCCCATTTGATGTTTTATCTTGTCTAAAGCAGCAGTACATTCAGTACTCACGATACAAACATGTCCCATGTCAAAGTTTTCGAACAAAATTTATGCATATCACAGCATAACGGTATTTTAAGTGCACTTTTTTCGGCGGACGGATCCTTAATGTGGTCTTACCCCAAATAGATGTTTTGCATGTTACAAATCTTCACGAAGGCTAGACTGATATCAAGCTACACACATAACTAGATTAACCACAAATGGGAATGCATGTTACCGTTTTATCTCCGTCACGTAAGTTACAAGAACATATTACGTAAGTTATAGGTGTGAAAACTCATCCCCATTTGATGTTTTATCTTGTCTAAAGCAGCAGTACATTCAGTACTCACGATACAAACATGTCCCATGTCAAAGTTTTCGAACAAAATTTATGCATATCACAGCATAACGGTATTTTAAGTGCACTTTTTTCGGCGGACGGATCCTTAATGTGGTCTTACCCCAAATAGATGTTTTGCATGTTACAAATCTTCACGAAGGCTAGACTGATATCAAGCTACACACATAACTAGATTAACCACAAATGGGAATGCATGTTACCGTTTTATCTCCGTCACGTAAGTTACAAGAACATATTACGTAAGTTATAGGTGTGAAAACTCATCCCCATTTGATGTTTTATCTTGTCTAAAGCAGCAGTACATTCAGTACTCACGATACAAACATGTCCCATGTCAAAGTTTTCGAACAAAATTTATGCATATCACAGCATAACGGTATTTTAAGTGCACTTTTTTCGGCGGACGGATCCTTAATGTGGTCTTACCCCAAATAGATGTTTTGCATGTTACAAATCTTCACGAAGGCTAGACTGATATCAAGCTACACACATAACTAGATTAACCACAAATGGGAATGCATGTTACCGTTTTATCTCCGTCACGTAAGTTACAAGAACATATTACGTAAGTTATAGGTGTGAAAACTCATCCCCATTTGATGTTTTATCTTGTCTAAAGCAGCAGTACATTCAGTACTCACGATACAAACATGTCCCATGTCAAAGTTTTCGAACAAAATTTATGCATATCACAGCATAACGGTATTTTAAGTGCACTTTTTTCGGATCCTTAATGTGGTCTTACCCCAAATAGATGTTTTTGCATGTTACAAATCTTTCACGAAGGCTAGGACTGATATCAAGCTACACACAAAACTAGATTAACAACAAATGGAATGCATGTTACCGGTTTTATCTCCGTCACTTAGTTACAAGAACATATTACGTAAGTTATAGGTGTGAAAGCTCATTCCCCATTTGATGTTTTATCTTGTCTAAAGCACAGTAACATTCGTACTCACGATACAAACATGTCCCATTGTCAAAGTTTTCGAACAAAATTTATGCATATCACAGCTAACGGTATTTTAAGTGCACTTTTTTCTGAGCGGTAACGGATCCTTAATGTGGTCTTACCCCAAATAGAGTTTTGCATGTTACAAATCTTCACGAAGGCTAGACTGATATCAAGCTACACACATAACTAGATTAACCACAAATGGGAATGCATGTTACCGTTTTATCTCCGTCACGTAAGTTACAAGAACATATTACGTAAGTTATAGGTGTGAAAACTCATCCCCCATTTGATGTTTTATCTGTCTAAGCAGCAGTACATTCAGTACTCACGATACAAACATGTCCCATGTCAAAGTTTTCGAACAAAATTTATGCATATCACAGCATAACGGTATTTTAAGTGCACTTTTTTTCGGCGGACGGATCCTTAATGTGGTCTTACCCCAACTAGATGTTTTGCATGTTACAAATCTTCACGAAGGCTAGACTGATATCAAGCTACACACATAACTAGATTAACCACAAATGGGAATGCATGTTACCGTTTTATCTCCGTCACGTAAGTTACAAGAACATATTACGTAAGTTATAGGTGTGAAAACTCATCCCCATTTGATGTTTTATCTTGTCTAAAGCAGCAGTACATTCAGTACTCACGATACAAACATGTCCCATGTCAAAGTTTTCGAACAAAATTTATGCATATCACAGCATAACGGTATTTTAAGTGCACTTTTTTCGGCGGACGGATCCTTAATGTGGTCTTACCCCAAATAGATGTTTTGCATGTTACAAATCTTCACGAAGGCTAGACTGATATCAAGCTACACACATAACTAGATTAACCACAAATGGGAATGCATGTTACCGTTTTATCTCCGTCACGTAAGTTACAAGAACATATTACGTAAGTTATAGGTGTGAAAACTCATCCCCATTTGATGTTTTATCTTGTCTAAAGCAGCAGTACATTCAGTACTCACGATACAAACATGTCCCATGTCAAAGTTTTCGAACAAAATTTATGCATATCACAGCATAACGGTATTTTAAGTGCACTTTTTTCGGCGGACGGATCCTTAATGTGGTCTTACTCCAAATAGATGTTTTGCATGTTACAAATCTTCACGAAGGCTAGACTGAGATATCAAGCTACACACATAACTAGATTAACCACAAATGGGAATGCATGTTACCGTTTTATCTCCGTCACGTAAGTTACAAGAACATATTACGTAAGTTATAGGTGTGAAAACTCATCCCCATTTGATGTTTTATCTTGTCTAAAGCAGCAGTACATTCAGTACTCACGATACAAACATGTCCCATGTCAAAGTTTTCGAACAAAATTTATGCATATCACAGCATAACGGTATTTTAAGTGCACTTTTTTCGGCGGACGGATCCTTAATGTGGTCTTACCCCAAATAGATGTTTTGCATGTTACAAATCTTCACGAAGGCTAGACTGATATCAAGCTACACACATAACTAGATTAACCACAAATGGGAATGCATGTTACCGTTTTATCTCCGTCACGTAAGTTACAAGAACATATTACGTAAGTTATAGGTGTGAAAACTCATCCCCATTTGATGTTTTATCTTGTCTAAAGCAGCAGTACATTCAGTACTCACGATACAAACATGTCCCATGTCAAAGTTTTCGAACAAAATTTATGCATATCACAGCATAACGGTATTTTAAGTGCACTTTTTTCGGCGGACGGATCCTTAATGTGGTCTTACCCCAAATAGATGTTTTGCATGTTACAAATCTTCACGAAGGCTAGACTGATATCAAGCTACACACATAACTAGATTAACCACAAATGGGAATGCATGTTACCGTTTTATCTCCGTCACGTAAGTTACAAGAACATATTACGTAAGTTATAGGTGTGAAAACTCATCCCCATTTGATGTTTTATGTTGTCTAAAGCAGCAGTACATTCAGTACTCACGATACAAACATGTCCCATGTCAAAGTTTTCGAACAAAATTTATGCATATCACAGCATAACGGTATTTTAAGTGCACTTTTTTCGGCGGACGGATCCTTAATGTGGTCTTACCCCAAATAGATGTTTTGCATGTTACAAATCTTCACGAAGGCTAGACTGATATCAAGCTACACACATAACTAGATTAACCACAAATGGGAATGCATGTTACCGTTTTATCTCCGTCACGTAAGTTACAAGAACATATTACGTAAGTTATAGGTGTGAAAACTCATCCCCATTTGATGTTTTATCTTGTCTAAAGCAGCAGTACATTCAGTACTCACGATACAAACATGTCCCATGTCAAAGTTTTCGAACAAAATGTATGCATATCACAGCATAACGGTATTTTAAGTGCACTTTTTTCGGCGGACGGATCCTTAATGTGGTCTTACCCCAAATAGATGTTTTGCATGTTACAAATCTTCACGAAGGCTAGACTGATATCAAGCTACACACATAACTAGATTAACCACAAATGGGAATGCATGTTACCGTTTTATCTCCGTCACGTAAGTTACAAGAACATATTACGTAAGTTATAGGTGTGAAAACTCATCCCCATTTGATGTTTTATCTTGTCTAAAGCAGCAGTACATTCAGTACTCACGATACAAACATGTCCCATGTCAAAGTTTTCGAACAAAATTTATGCATATCACAGCATAACGGTATTTTAAGTGCACTTTTTTCGGCGGACGGATCCTTAATGTGGTCTTACCCCAAATAGATGTTTTGCATGTTACAAATCTTCACGAAGGCTAGACTGATATCAAGCTACACACATAACTAGATTAACCACAAATGGGAATGCATGTTACCGTTTTATCTCCGTCACGTAAGTTACAAGAACATATTACGTAAGTTATAGGTGTGAAAACTCATCCCCATTTGATGTTTTATCTTGTCTAAAGCAGCAGTACATTCAGTACTCACGATACAAACATGTCCCATTTCAAAGTTTTCGAACAAAATTTATGCATATCACAGCATAACGGTATTTTAAGTGCACTTTTTTCGGCGGACGGATCCTTAATGTGGTCTTACCCCAAATAGATGTTTTGCATGTTACAAATCTTCACGAAGGCTAGACTGATATCAAGCTACACACATAACTAGATTAACCACAAATGGGAATGCATGTTACCGTTTTATCTCCGTCACGTAAGTTACAAGAACATATTACGTAAGTTATAGGTGTGAAAACTCATCCCCATTTGATGTTTTATGTTGTCTAAAGCAGCAGTACATTCAGTACTCACGATACAAACATGTCCCATGTCAAAGTTTTCGAACAAAATTTATGCATATCACAGCATAACGGTATTTTAAGTGCACTTTTTTCGGCGGACGGATCCTTAATGTGGTCTTACCCCTAATAGATGTTTTGCATGTTACAAATCTTCACGAAGGCTAGACTGATATCAAGCTACACACATAACTAGATTAACCACAAATGGGAATGCATGTTACCGTTTTATCTCCGTCACGTAAGTTACAAGAACATATTACGTAAGTTATAGGTGTGAAAACTCATCCCCATTTGATGTTTTATCTTGTCTAAAGCAGCAGTACATTCAGTACTCACGATACAAACATGTCCCATGTCAAAGTTTTCGAACAAAATTTATGCATATCACAGCATAACGGTATTTTAAGTGCACTTTTTTCGGCGGACGGATCCTTAATGTGGTCTTACCCCAAATAGATGTTTTGCATGTTACAAATCTTCACGAAGGCTAGACTGATATCAAGCTACACACATAACTAGATTAACCACAAATGGGAATGCATGTTACCGTTTTATCTCCGTCACGTAAGTTACAAGAACATATTACGTAAGTTATAGGTGTGAAAACTCATCCCCATTTGATGTTTTATCTTGTCTAAAGCAGCAGTACATTCAGTACTCACGATACAAACATGTCCCATGTCAAAGTTTTCGAACAAAATTTATGCATATCACAGCATAACGGTATTTTAAGTGCACTTTTTTCGGCGGACGGATCCTTAATGTGGTCTTACCCCAAATAGATGTTTTGCATGTTACAAATCTTCACGAAGGCTAGACTGATATCAAGCTACACACATAACTAGATTAACCACAAATGGGAATGCATGTTACCGTTTTATCTCCGTCACGTAAGTTACAAGAACATATTACGTAAGTTATAGGTGTGAAAACTCATCCCCATTTGATGTTTTATCTTGTCTAAAGCAGCAGTACATTCAGTACTCACGATACAAACATGTCCCATGTCAAAGTTTTCGAACAAAATTTATGCATATCACAGCATAACGGTATTTTAAGTGCACTTTTTTCGGCGGACGGATCCTTAATGTGGTCTTACCCCAAATAGATGTTTTGCATGTTACAAATCTTCACGAAGGCTAGACTGATATCAAGCTACACACATAACTAGATTAACCACAAATGGGAATGCATGTTACCGTTTTATCTCCGTCACGTAAGTTACAAGAACATATTACGTAAGTTATAGGTGTGAAAACTCATCCCCATTTGATGTTTTATGTTGTCTAAAGCAGCAGTACATTCAGTACTCACGATACAAACATGTCCCATGTCAAAGTTTTCGAACAAAATTTATGCATATCACAGCATAACGGTATTTTAAGTGCACTTTTTTCGGCGGACGGATCCTTAATGTGGTCTTACCCCTAATAGATGTTTTGCATGTTACAAATCTTCACGAAGGCTAGACTGATATCAAGCTACACACATAACTAGATTAACCACAAATGGGAATGCATGTTACCGTTTTATCTCCGTCACGTAAGTTACAAGAACATATTACGTAAGTTATAGGTGTGAAAACTCATCCCCATTTGATGTTTTATCTTGTCTAAAGCAGCAGTACATTCAGTACTCACGATACAAACATGTCCCATGTCAAAGTTTTCGAACAAAATTTATGCATATCACAGCATAACGGTATTTTAAGTGCACTTTTTTCGGCGGACGGATCCTTAATGTGGTCTTACCCCAAATAGATGTTTTGCATGTTACAAATCTTCACGAAGGCTAGACTGATATCAAGCTACACACATAACTAGATTAACCACAAATGGGAATGCATGTTACCGTTTTATCTCCGTCACGTAAGTTACAAGAACATATTACGTAAGTTATAGGTGTGAAAACTCATCCCCATTTGATGTTTTATCTTGTCTAAAGCAGCAGTACATTCAGTACTCACGATACAAACATGTCCCATGTCAAAGTTTTCGAACAAAATTTATGCATATCACAGCATAACGGTATTTTAAGTGCACTTTTTTCGGCGGACGGATCCTTAATGTGGTCTTACCCCAAATAGATGTTTTGCATGTTACAAATCTTCACGAAGGCTAGACTGATATCAAGCTACACACATAACTAGATTAACCACAAATGGGAATGCATGTTACCGTTTTATCTCCGTCACGTAAGTTACAAGAACATATTACGTAAGTTATAGGTGTGAAAACTCATCCCCATTTGATGTTTTATCTTGTCTAAAGCAGCAGTACATTCAGTACTCACGATACAAACATGTCCCATGTCAAAGTTTTCGAACAAAATTTATGCATATCACAGCATAACGGTATTTTAAGTGCACTTTTTTCGGCGGACGGATCCTTAATGTGGTCTTACCCCAAATAGATGTTTTGCATGTTACAAATCTTCACGAAGGCTAGACTGATATCAAGCTACACACATAACTAGATTAACCACAAATGGGAATGCATGTTACCGTTTTATCTCCGTCACGTAAGTTACAAGAACATATTACGTAAGTTATAGGTGTGAAAACTCATCCCCATTTGATGTTTTATCTTGTCTAAAGCAGCAGTACATTCAGTACTCACGATACAAACATGTCCCATGTCAAAGTTTTCGAACAAAATTTATGCATATCACAGCATAACGGTATTTTAAGTGCACTTTTTTCGGCGGACGGATCCTTAATGTGGTCTTACCCCAAATAGATGTTTTGCATGTTACAAATCTTCACGAAGGCTAGACTGATATCAAGCTACACATATAACTAGATTAACCACAAATGGGAATGCATGTTACCGTTTTATCTCCGTCACGCAAGTTACAAGAACATATTACGTAAGTTATAGGTGTGAAAACTCATCCCCATTTGATGTTTTATCTTGTCTAAAGCAGCAGTACATTCAGTACTCACGATACAAACATGTCCCATGTCAAAGTTTTCGAACAAAATGTATGCATATCACAGCATAACGGTATTTTAAGTGCACTTTTTTCGGCGGACGGATCCTTAATGTGGTCTTACCCCAAATAGATGTTTTGCATGTTACAAATCTTCACGAAGGCTAGACTGATATCAAGCTACACACATAACTAGATTAACCACAAATGGGAATGCATGTTACCGTTTTATCTCCGTCACGTAAGTTACAAGAACATATTACGTAAGTTATAGGTGTGAAAACTCATCCCCATTTGATGTTTTATCTTGTCTAAAGCAGCAGTACATTCAGTACTCACGATACAAACATGTCCCATGTCAAAGTTTTCGAACAAAATTTATGCATATCACAGCATAACGGTATTTTAAGTGCACTTTTTTCGGCGGACGGATCCTTAATGTGGTCTTACCCCAAATAGATGTTTTGCATGTTACAAATCTTCACGAAGGCTAGACTGATATCAAGCTACACACATAACTAGATTAACCACAAATGGGAATGCATGTTACCGTTTTATCTCCGTCACGTAAGTTACAAGAACATATTACGTAAGTTATAGGTGTGAAAACTCATCCCCATTTGATGTTTTATCTTGTCTAAAGCAGCAGTACATTCAGTACTCACGATACAAACATGTCCCATGTCAAAGTTTTCGAACAAAATTTATGCATATCACAGCATAACGGTATTTTAAGTGCACTTTTTTCGGCGGACGGATCCTTAATGTGGTCTTACCCCAAATAGATGTTTTGCATGTTACAAATCTTCACGAAGGCTAGACTGATATCAAGCTACACACATAACTAGATTAACCACAAATGGGAATGCATGTTACCGTTTTATCTCCGTCACGTAAGTTACAAGAACATATTACGTAAGTTATAGGTGTGAAAACTCATCCCCATTTGATGTTTTATCTTGTCTAAAGCAGCAGTACATTCAGTACTCACGATACAAACATGTCCCATGTCAAAGTTTTCGAACAAAATTTATGCATATCACAGCATAACGGTATTTTAAGTGCACTTTTTTCGGCGGACGGATCCTTAATGTGGTCTTACCCCAAATAGATGTTTTGCATGTTACAAATCTTCACGAAGGCTAGACTGATATCAAGCTACACACATAACTAGATTAACCACAAATGGGAATGCATGTTACCGTTTTATCTCCGTCACGTAAGTTACAAGAACATATTACGTAAGTTATAGGTGTGAAAACTCATCCCCATTTGATGTTTTATCTTGTCTAAAGCAGCAGTACATTCAGTACTCACGATACAAACATGTCCCATGTCAAAGTTTTCGAACAAAATTTATGCATATCACAGCATAACGGTATTTTAAGTGCACTTTTTTCGGCGGACGGATCCTTAATGTGGTCTTACCCCAAATAGATGTTTTGCATGTTACAAATCTTCACGAAGGCTAGACTGATATCAAGCTACACACATAACTAGATTAACCACAAATGGGAATGCATGTTACCGTTTTATCTCCGTCACGTAAGTTACAAGAACATATTACGTAAGTTATAGGTGTGAAAACTCATCCCCATTTGATGTTTTATCTTGTCTAAAGCAGCAGTACATTCAGTACTCACGATACAAACATGTCCCATGTCAAAGTTTTCGAACAAAATTTATGCATATCACAGCATAACGGTATTTTAAGTGCACTTTTTTCGGCGGACGGATCCTTAATGTGGTCTTACCCCAAATAGATGTTTTGCATGTTACAAATCTTCACGAAGGCTAGACTGATATCAAGCTACACACATAACTAGATTAACCACAAATGGGAATGCATGTTACCGTTTTATCTCCGTCACGCAAGTTACAAGAACATATTACGTAAGTTATAGGTGTGAAAACTCATCCCCATTTGATGTTTTATCTTGTCTAAAGCAGCAGTACATTCAGTACTCACGATACAAACATGTCCCATGTCAAAGTTTTCGAACAAAATGTATGCATATCACAGCATAACGGTATTTTAAGTGCACTTTTTTCGGCGGACGGATCCTTAATGTGGTCTTACCCCAAATAGATGTTTTGCATGTTACAAATCTTCACGAAGGCTAGACTGATATCAAGCTACACACATAACTAGATTAACCACAAATGGGAATGCATGTTACCGTTTTATCTCCGTCACGTAAGTTACAAGAACATATTACGTAAGTTATAGGTGTGAAAACTCATCCCCATTTGATGTTTTATCTTGTCTAAAGCAGCAGTACATTCAGTACTCACGATACAAACATGTCCCATGTCAAAGTTTTCGAACAAAATTTATGCATATCACAGCATAACGGTATTTTAAGTGCACTTTTTTCGGCGGACGGATCCTTAATGTGGTCTTACCCCAAATAGATGTTTTGCATGTTACAAATCTTCACGAAGGCTAGACTGATATCAAGCTACACACATAACTAGATTAACCACAAATGGGAATGCATGTTACCGTTTTATCTCCGTCACGTAAGTTACAAGAACATATTACGTAAGTTATAGGTGTGAAAACTCATCCCCATTTGATGTTTTATCTTGTCTAAAGCAGCAGTACATTCAGTACTCACGATACAAACATGTCCCATGTCAAAGTTTTCGAACAAAATGTATGCATATCACAGCATAACGGTATTTTAAGTGCACTTTTTTCGGCGGACGGATCCTTAATGTGGTCTTACCCCAAATAGATGTTTTGCATGTTACAAATCTTCACGAAGGCTAGACTGATATCAAGCTACACACATAACTAGATTAACCACAAATGGGAATGCATGTTACCGTTTTATCTCCGTCACGTAAGTTACAAGAACATATTACGTAAGTTATAGGTGTGAAAACTCATCCCCATTTGATGTTTTATCTTGTCTAAAGCAGCAGTACATTCAGTACTCACGATACAAACATGTCCCATGTCAAAGTTTTCGAACAAAATTTATGCATATCACAGCATAACGGTATTTTAAGTGCACTTTTTTCGGCGGACGGATCCTTAATGTGGTCTTACCCCAAATAGATGTTTTGCATGTTACAAATCTTCACGAAGGCTAGACTGATATCAAGCTACACACATAACTAGATTAACCACAAATGGGAATGCATGTTACCGTTTTATCTCCGTCACGTAAGTTACAAGAACATATTACGTAAGTTATAGGTGTGAAAACTCATCCCCATTTGATGTTTTATCTTGTCTAAAGCAGCAGTACATTCAGTACTCACGATACAAACATGTCCCATGTCAAAGTTTTCGAACAAAATTTATGCATATCACAGCATAACGGTATTTTAAGTGCACTTTTTTCGGCGGACGGATCCTTAATGTGGTCTTACCCCAAATAGATGTTTTGCATGTTACAAATCTTCACGAAGGCTAGACTGATATCAAGCTACACACATAACTAGATTAACCACAAATGGGAATGCATGTTACCGTTTTATCTCCGTCACGTAAGTTACAAGAACATATTACGTAAGTTATAGGTGTGAAAACTCATCCCCATTTGATGTTTTATCTTGTCTAAAGCAGCAGTACATTCAGTACTCACGATACAAACATGTCCCATGTCAAAGTTTTCGAACAAAATTTATGCATATCACAGCATAACGGTATTTTAAGTGCACTTTTTTCGGCGGACGGATCCTTAATGTGGTCTTACCCCAAATATATGTTTTGCATGTTACAAATCTTCACGAAGGCTAGACTGATATCAAGCTACACACATAACTAGATTAACCACAAATGGGAATGCATGTTACCGTTTTATCTCCGTCACGTAAGTTACAAGAACATATTACGTAAGTTATAGGTGTGAAAACTCATCCCCATTTGATGTTTTATCTTGTCTAAAGCAGCAGTACATTCAGTACTCACGATACAAACATGTCCCATGTCAAAGTTTTCGAACAAAATTTATGCATATCACAGCATAACGGTATTTTAAGTGCACTTTTTTCGGCGGACGGATCCTTAATGTGGTCTTACCCCAAATAGATGTTTTGCATGTTACAAATCTTCACGAAGGCTAGACTGATATCAAGCTACACACATAACTAGATTAACCACAAATGGGAATGCATGTTACCGTTTTATCTCCGTCACGTAAGTTACAAGAACATATTACGTAAGTTATAGGTGTGAAAACTCATCCCCATTTGATGTTTTATCTTGTCTAAAGCAGCAGTACATTCAGTACTCACGATACAAACATGTCCCATGTCAAAGTTTTCGAACAAAATTTATGCATATCACAGCATAACGGTATTTTAAGTGCACTTTTTTCGGCGGACGGATCCTTAATGTGGTCTTACCCCAAATATATGTTTTGCATGTTACAAATCTTCACGAAGGCTAGACTGATATCAAGCTACACACATAACTAGATTAACCACAAATGGGAATGCATGTTACCGTTTTATCTCCGTCACGTAAGTTACAAGAACATATTACGTAAGTTATAGGTGTGAAAACTCATCCCCATTTGATGTTTTATCTTGTCTAAAGCAGCAGTACATTCAGTACTCACGATACAAACATGTCCCATGTCAAAGTTTTCGAACAAAATTTATGCATATCACAGCATAACGGTATTTTAAGTGCACTTTTTTCGGCGGACGGATCCTTAATGTGGTCTTACCCCAAATAGATGTTTTGCATGTTACAAATCTTCACGAAGGCTAGACTGATATCAAGCTACACACATAACTAGATTAACCACAAATGGGAATGCATGTTACCGTTTTATCTCCGTCACGTAAGTTACAAGAACATATTACGTAAGTTATAGGTGTGAAAACTCATCCCCATTTGATGTTTTATCTTGTCTAAAGCAGCAGTACATTCAGTACTCACGATACAAACATGTCCCATGTCAAAGTTTTCGAACAAAATTTATGCATATCACAGCATAACGGTATTTTAAGTGCACTTTTTTCGGCGGACGGATCCTTAATGTGGTCTTACCCCAAATAGATGTTTTGCATGTTACAAATCTTCACGAAGGCTAGACTGATATCAAGCTACACACATAACTAGATTAACCACAAATGGGAATGCATGTTACCGTTTTATCTCCGTCACGCAAGTTACAAGAACATATTACGTAAGTTATAGGTGTGAAAACTCATCCCCATTTGATGTTTTATCTTGTCTAAAGCAGCAGTACATTCAGTACTCACGATACAAACATGTCCCATGTCAAAGTTTTCGAACAAAATGTATGCATATCACAGCATAACGGTATTTTAAGTGCACTTTTTTCGGCGGACGGATCCTTAATGTGGTCTTACCCCAAATAGATGTTTTGCATGTTACAAATCTTCACGAAGGCTAGACTGATATCAAGCTACACACATAACTAGATTAACCACAAATGGGAATGCATGTTACCGTTTTATCTCCGTCACGTAAGTTACAAGAACATATTACGTAAGTTATAGGTGTGAAAACTCATCCCCATTTGATGTTTTATCTTGTCTAAAGCAGCAGTACATTCAGTACTCACGATACAAACATGTCCCATGTCAAAGTTTTCGAACAAAATTTATGCATATCACAGCATAACGGTATTTTAAGTGCACTTTTTTCGGCGGACGGATCCTTAATGTGGTCTTACCCCAAATAGATGTTTTGCATGTTACAAATCTTCACGAAGGCTAGACTGATATCAAGCTACACACATAACTAGATTAACCACAAATGGGAATGCATGTTACCGTTTTATCTCCGTCACGTAAGTTACAAGAACATATTACGTAAGTTATAGGTGTGAAAACTCATCCCCATTTGATGTTTTATCTTGTCTAAAGCAGCAGTACATTCAGTACTCACGATACAAACATGTCCCATGTCAAAGTTTTCGAACAAAATTTATGCATATCACAGCATAACGGTATTTTAAGTGCACTTTTTTCGGCGGACGGATCCTTAATGTGGTCTTACCCCAAATATATGTTTTGCATGTTACAAATCTTCACGAAGGCTAGACTGATATCAAGCTACACACATAACTAGATTAACCACAAATGGGAATGCATGTTACCGTTTTATCTCCGTCACGTAAGTTACAAGAACATATTACGTAAGTTATAGGTGGAAAACTCATCCCCATTTGATGTTTTATCTTGTCTAAAGCAGCAGTACATTCAGTACTCACGATACAAACATGTCCCATGTCAAAGTTTTCGAACAAAATTTATGCATATCACAGCATAACGGTATTTTAAGTGCACTTTTTTCGGCGGACGGATCCTTAATGTGGTCTTACCCCAAATATATGTTTTGCATGTTACAAATCTTCACGAAGGCTAGACTGATATCAAGCTACACACATAACTAGATTAACCACAAATGGGAATGCATGTTACCGTTTTATCTCCGTCACGTAAGTTACAAGAACATATTACGTAAGTTATAGGTGTGAAAACTCATCCCCATTTGATGTTTTATCTTGTCTAAAGCAGCAGTACATTCAGTACTCACGATACAAACATGTCCCATGTCAAAGTTTTCGAACAAAATTTATGCATATCACAGCATAACGGTATTTTAAGTGCACTTTTTTCGGCGGACGGATCCTTAATGTGGTCTTACCCCAAATATATGTTTTGCATGTTACAAATCTTCACGAAGGCTAGACTGATATCAAGCTACACACATAACTAGATTAACCACAAATGGGAATGCATGTTACCGTTTTATCTCCGTCACGTAAGTTACAAGAACATATTACGTAAGTTATAGGTGTGAAAACTCATCCCCATTTGATGTTTTATCTTGTCTAAAGCAGCAGTACATTCAGTACTCACGATACAAACATGTCCCATGTCAAAGTTTTCGAACAAAATTTATGCATATCACAGCATAACGGTATTTTAAGTGCACTTTTTTCGGCGGACGGATCCTTAATGTGGTCTTACCCCAAATAGATGTTTTGCATGTTACAAATCTTCACGAAGGCTAGACTGATATCAAGCTACACACATAACTAGATTAACCACAAATGGGAATGCATGTTACCGTTTTATCTCCGTCACGTAAGTTACAAGAACATATTACGTAAGTTATAGGTGTGAAAACTCATCCCCATTTGATGTTTTATCTTGTCTAAAGCAGCAGTACATTCAGTACTCACGATACAAACATGTCCCATGTCAAAGTTTTCGAACAAAATTTATGCATATCACAGCATAACGGTATTTTAAGTGCACTTTTTTCGGCGGACGGATCCTTAATGTGGTCTTACCCCAAATAGATGTTTTGCATGTTACAAATCTTCACGAAGGCTAGACTGATATCAAGCTACACACATAACTAGATTAACCACAAATGGGAATGCATGTTACCGTTTTATCTCCGTCACGTAAGTTACAAGAACATATTACGTAAGTTATAGGTGTGAAAACTCATCCCCATTTGATGTTTTATCTTGTCTAAAGCAGCAGTACATTCAGTACTCACGATACAAACATGTCCCATGTCAAAGTTTTCGAACAAAATGTATGCATATCACAGCATAACGGTATTTTAAGTGCACTTTTTTCGGCGGACGGATCCTTAATGTGGTCTTACCCCAAATAGATGTTTTGCATGTTACAAATCTTCACGAAGGCTAGACTGATATCAAGCTACACACATAACTAGATTAACCACAAATGGGAATGCATGTTACCGTTTTATCTCCGTCACGTAAGTTACAAGAACATATTACGTAAGTTATAGGTGTGAAAACTCATCCCCATTTGATGTTTTATCTTGTCTAAAGCAGCAGTACATTCAGTACTCACGATACAAACATGTCCCATGTCAAAGTTTTCGAACAAAATTTATGCATATCACAGCATAACGGTATTTTAAGTGCACTTTTTTCGGCGGACGGATCCTTAATGTGGTCTTACCCCAAATAGATGTTTTGCATGTTACAAATCTTCACGAAGGCTAGACTGATATCAAGCTACACACATAACTAGATTAACCACAAATGGGAATGCATGTTACCGTTTTATCTCCGTCACGTAAGATTATATTCCATTGAGATATAATCATTGTAATGTGCTTTTTCCTAATCACACTAAAATTCATCATTCTATTTCAATTTTGCATAGTCTGCCATGTCTTCATGTTTGTTATAATAGAAAGTTACTGCCAATCCCCCGCTCTACGCCTACATTGAAATTAGCAATAATTTTATTACTAGCAGGAGATGTAAGTCTCAATCCTGGGCCATCTGTTAGACGACACATTCGGGTGGCCACTACAAATGTTCGATCTGTACGAGATAAGACAGCCTCACTTTGTGATTTATTAATTTCAAAGAAAATAAACATTCTAGCTGTAACTGAGACCTGGCTTAGACCACATGATACACATGCATGCATTGCTGACGTTTCCCCTTCTGGTTACACCTTTCACCATCGACCACGTTTAGTCGGCCGTGGAGGTGGTGTTGGCTTTTTTATATCACAGCAGTTCAAAGTTAAATTACATTCTAACCCTGAATACTCTAGTTTTGAGTCCATCTTTGCTGAAATTTCAGATTCTTCTTTCTCCGCACACTTTGTTTGTATCTATCGCCCTCCAGGACATCCTGCCAATTTCTTTGAAGACTTTCAGGATATGTTGGAAAATCTGGCAGTCATTCACTCAGAATTTTACATTCTTGGTGATTTTAATCTACATTTGGATATACCTTCTTCAACTACAACTACGTTTGATGATATTCTGGCATCATTTGATTTGAAACAACATGTTACCTTTTCGACACATATACATGGCCATTGGCTTGACCTCTTGATAACCCGTTCAACTTGTAATAATATCCAAGCACCTACTGTTTCAGATGGGTTATCAGACCACCATACTGTCATTGCCAATATTAATGGTTCTATAGCCCCTTTACAATTGAAACACAATGTGTCTTACAGAGCCATTCATAGGATTGACATTACAGCTTTAATGGCTGATATCCTTATATCTGACCTTATCACAGATCCAAAAAAACATCTATCTGACTTATATAAACAGTACTGTCAAGTACTCAATGCACTACTTGACAAACATGCACCTATAAAATCCAAATGGGTGTCAGAAAGGCCACCGGCTCCATGGATGACTTCTGAAATTATACTATCTAAAAGGCGTCGTCGTTATTTAGAGCGTGTATGGCGCAAATCACGCTCGCCATTAGATAGATCGCGTTATTCTAAGCAATGTCACCTCTGTAACAGACAAATGGCTAAAGCTAAATCAGATTATTTTACAGATATGGTCATAAATAAGTCTGATAATCCGCGTCAGTTATGGAACTGCATCAATAACATTCTACACAGACGGCCTACTCCATCGTTACCTGATCATATGTCAATTAAGTCTCTATGTGATTCGTTCTCTAGTCACTTCAAGAATAAAATCAGTATCATTCGTTCTGCTTTCCCACATCATAATATAAGTAATGTCAGTGTGGACTTTCCACAAGTAAATTCTCAACTTGTATCATTTGAACCTGCAACAGTTGATGAAGTTAGGAAAATAATTATGTCCTCCCCAAATAAATCTTGTGCACTTGATCCATTTCCAACAATGCTGCTAAAAGCATGTCTCGATACACTAATTGGACCTATAACAAATATTATAAATGCATCACTTTGCTCTGGCTGTTTTCCTGATGATTTTAAATACGCCCATGTCACACCACTTCTTAAGAAGTCATCTCTGCCTAAGCAAGACCTAAACAGTTATAGACCTATTTCTAATCTCAGCTTCATTTCCAAAATACTAGAAAAGGTTGTAGCAAGTCGTCTAAGGTCTCACATTAGCACAAATGTGTTAACTAATGTGTCACAATCAGCATATAAGCAGTTTCATTCAACAGAGACTGCCCTTTTAAAGGTTCATAATGACATTACCTTGAACATTAATAATGGTAAAGTGACTGCACTTACCTTACTAGATCTCTCTGCCGCGTTTGACACGATTGATCACAGCATTCTCATTGAACGCCTATTAAAGTGGTACGGCATATCTGGCACAGCTCTAAGCTGGTTTTCTTCGTATCTAACTGATAGATACCAAACTATAAAGATTGGGAACTGCTTTTCAGCTGCACTGCCGGCTTTATTTGGTGTTCCCCAGGGTTCTGTTCTTGGGCCTTTGCTTTTTACTCTTTACACCACGCCACTAAGCTCTGTTATACAAAAACATAACTTAGATCATCATCTTTATGCTGATGACACTCAGATTTATATTTCGTTGGCTACCCCGGATACAAATCGCTCCCTTAACCAACTTAGTGATTGCCTTCAAGATATCTTCCATTGGATGACTGACAGCAAGTTGAAATTAAATGCAAATAAAACTGAATTGATCATTATTGGTACTCGAATGCAGCGTTGTAAACTGGATGGTTTTTTCCCTACGCGTATTTTGAATCAGTACATCATGCCAGCAACCTCGGTGCGTAATCTAGGAGTAATCTTTGATAGAAACTTCAATTTCCGACAACATATATCTCAAACATGTCGCTGCTGTTTTTATCATATTCGTGATCTTCGCCGTATTCGCCGGTATATGTCATTTTCTGTTGCTAAGACTATTGCAACAGCGCTTGTTAGCAGCAGAATTGACTATTGCAATTCCCTCCTTTATAATATCGCTAGCAAGGATATCACAAAACTTCAGCGTGTCCAAAATTGTCTAGCAAGAGTAGTTACAAGATCTCCTCGTTTTTCTCGCTCTGTGCCACTTTTGAAGTCTTTACATTGGCTTCCTGTACGATATCGTATAATTTTTAAGATCTGTACCATTACATATCAGGCACTGTCCAATAAGCAACCATCTTATTTGCATTTATTGCTTACTCCTGTAAGAAAATCTATCCAGCTTCGATCATCTAGTTCTGACCTACTTTTTGTTCCTAGAGCCAACACTAACATTGGAACTAGGGCTTTTTCTGTTGCTGCACCAACTCTTTGGAATATGCTTCCTGTTAGTGTTAGATCAGTTGAAAATATTACAAAATTCCGTCGTCATTTAAAAACGTATCTTTACAACCTTGCTTATCCACCTTAGCTCCCTAGCGCCTTGACCCATCTGTTGACAACTGGAAAACTACTTATGGACTTTGAGATTGACCAACCCTTTTGTTTTGATGCGCCTCTGAGCTTGGTTTCCAAGGATTTAGGCGCAATAGAAGTTATCTTATTATTATTATTATTATTATTAAGTTACAAGAACATATTACGTAAGTTATAGGTGTGAAAACTCATCCCCATTTGATGTTTTATCTTGTCTAAAGCAGCAGTACATTCAGTACTCACGATACAAACATGTCCCATGTCAAAGTTTTCGAACAAAATTTATGCATATCACAGCATAACGGTATTTTAAGTGCACTTTTTTCGGCGGACGGATCCTTAATGTGGTCTTACCCCAAATAGATGTTTTGCATGTTACAAATCTTCACGAAGGCTAGACTGATATCAAGCTACACACATAACGAGATTAACCACAAATGGGAATGCATGTTACCGTTTTATCTCCGTCACGTAAGTTACAAGAACATATTACGTAAGTTATAGGTGTGAAAACTCATCCCCATTTGATGTTTTATCTTGTCTAAAGCAGCAGTACATTCAGTACTCACGATACAAACATGTCCCATGTCAAAGTTTTCGAACAAAATTTATGCATATCACAGCATAACGGTATTTTAAGTGCACTTTTTTCGGCGGACGGATCCTTAATGTGGTCTTACCCCAAATAGATGTTTTGCATGTTACAAATCTTCACGAAGGCTAGACTGATATCAAGCTACACACATAACTAGATTAACCACAAATGGGAATGCATGTTACCGTTTTATCTCCGTCACGTAAGTTACAAGAACATATTACGTAAGTTATAGGTGTGAAAACTCATCCCCATTTGATGTTTTATCTTGTCTAAAGCAGCAGTACATTCAGTACTCACGATACAAACATGTCCCATGTCAAAGTTTTCGAACAAAATTTATGCATATCACACCATAACGGTATTTTAAGTGCACTTTTTTCGGCGGACGGATCCTTAATGTGGTCTTACCCCAAATAGATGTTTTGCATGTTACAAATCTTCACGAAGGCTAGACTGATATCAAGCTACACACATAACGAGATTAACCACAAATGGGAATGCATGTTACCGTTTTATCTCCGTCACGTAAGTTACAAGAACATATTACGTAAGTTATAGGTGTGAAAACTCATCCCCATTTGATGTTTTATCTTGTCTAAAGCAGCAGTACATTCAGTACTCACGATACAAACATGTCCCATGTCAACGTTTTCGAACAAAATTTATGCATATCACAGCATAACGGTATTTTAAGTGCACTTTTTTCGGCGGACGGATCCTTAATGTGGTCTTACCCCAAATAGATGTTTTGCATGTTACAAATCTTCACGAAGGCTAGACTGATATCAAGCTACACACATAACTAGATTAACCACAAATGGGAATGCATGTTACCGTTTTATCTCCGTCACGTAAGTTACAAGAACATATTACGTAAGTTATAGGTGTGAAAACTCATCCCCATTTGATGTTTTATCTTGTCTAAAGCAGCAGTACATTCAGTACTCACGATACAAACATGTCCCATATCAAAGTTTTCGAACAAAATTTATGCATATCACAGCATAACGGTATTTTAAGTGCACTTTTTTCGGCGGACGGATCCTTAATGTGGTCTTACCCCAAATAGATGTTTTGCATGTTACAAATCTTCACGAAGGCTAGACTGATATCAAGCTACACACATAACGAGATTAACCACACATGGGAATGCATGTTACCGTTTTATCTCCGTCACGTAAGTTACAAGAACATATTACGTAAGTTATAGGTGTGAAAACTCATCCCCATTTGATGTTTTATCTTGTCTAAAGCAGCAGTACATTCAGTACTCACGATACAAACATGTCCCATGTCAAAGTTTTCGAACAAAATTTATGCATATCACAGCATAACGGTATTTTAAGTGCACTTTTTTCGGCGGACGGATCCTTAATGTGGTCTTACCCCAAATAGATGTTTTGCATGTTACAAATCTTCACGAAGGCTAGACTGATATCAAGCTACACACATAACTAGATTAACCACAAATGGGAATGCATGTTACCGTTTTATCTCCGTCACGTAAGTTACAAGAACATATTACGTAAGTTATAGGTGTGAAAACTCATCCCCATTTGATGTTTTATCTTGTCTAAAGCAGCAGTACATTCAGTACTCACGATACAAACATGTCCCATGTCAAAGTTTTCGAACAAAATTTATGCATATCACAGCATAACGGTATTTTAAGTGCACTTTTTTCGGCGGACGGATCCTTAATGTGGTCTTACCCCAAATAGATGTTTTGCATGTTACAAATCTTCACGAAGGCTAGACTGATATCAAGCTACACACATAACGAGATTAACCACAAATGGGAATGCATGTTACCGTTTTATCTCCGTCACGTAAGTTACAAGAACATATTACGTAAGTTATAGGTGTGAAAACTCATCCCCATTTGATGTTTTATCTTGTCTAAAGCAGCAGTACATTCAGTACTCACGATACAAACATGTCCCATGTCAAAGTTTTCGAACAAAATTTATGCATATCACAGCATAACGGTATTTTAAGTGCACTTTTTTCGGCGGACGGATCCTTAATGTGGTCTTACCCCAAATATATGTTTTGCATGTTACAAATCTTCACGAAGGCTAGACTGATATCAAGCTACACACATAACTAGATTAACCACAAATGGGAATGCATGTTACCGTTTTATCTCCGTCACGTAAGTTACAAGAACATATTACGTAAGTTATAGGTGTGAAAACTCATCCCCATTTGATGTTTTATCTTGTCTAAAGCAGCAGTACATTCAGTACTCACGATACAAACATGTCCCATGTCAAAGTTTTCGAACAAAATTTATGCATATCACAGCATAACGGTATTTTAAGTGCACTTTTTTCGGCGGACGGATCCTTAATGTGGTCTTACCCCAAATAGATGTTTTGCATGTTACAAATCTTCACGAAGGCTAGACTGATATCAAGCTACACACATAACGAGATTAACCACAAATGGGAATGCATGTTACCGTTTTATCTCCGTCACGTAAGTTACAAGAACATATTACGTAAGTTATAGGTGTGAAAACTCATCCCCATTTGATGTTTTATCTTGTCTAAAGCAGCAGTACATTCAGTACTCACGATACAAACATGTCCCATGTCAACGTTTTCGAACAAAATTTATGCATATCACAGCATAACGGTATTTTAAGTGCACTTTTTTCGGCGGACGGATCCTTAATGTGGTCTTACCCCAAATAGATGTTTTGCATGTTACAAATCTTCACGAAGGCTAGACTGATATCAAGCTACACACATAACTAGATTAACCACAAATGGGAATGCATGTTACCGTTTTATCTCCGTCACGTAAGTTACAAGAACATATTACGTAAGTTATAGGTGTGAAAACTCATCCCCATTTGATGTTTTATCTTGTCTAAAGCAGCAGTACATTCAGTACTCACGATACAAACATGTCCCATATCAAAGTTTTCGAACAAAATTTATGCATATCACAGCATAACGGTATTTTAAGTGCACTTTTTTCGGCGGACGGATCCTTAATGTGGTCTTACCCCAAATAGATGTTTTGCATGTTACAAATCTTCACGAAGGCTAGACTGATATCAAGCTACACACATAACGAGATTAACCACACATGGGAATGCATGTTACCGTTTTATCTCCGTCACGTAAGTTACAAGAACATATTACGTAAGTTATAGGTGTGAAAACTCATCCCCATTTGATGTTTTATCTTGTCTAAAGCAGCAGTACATTCAGTACTCACGATACAAACATGTCCCATGTCAAAGTTTTCGAACAAAATTTATGCATATCACAGCATAACGGTATTTTAAGTGCACTTTTTTCGGCGGACGGATCCTTAATGTGGTCTTACCCCAAATAGATGTTTTGCATGTTACAAATCTTCACGAAGGCTAGACTGATATCAAGCTACACACATAACTAGATTAACCACAAATGGGAATGCATGTTACCGTTTTATCTCCGTCACGTAAGTTACAAGAACATATTACGTAAGTTATAGGTGTGAAAACTCATCCCCATTTGATGTTTTATCTTGTCTAAAGCAGCAGTACATTCAGTACTCACGATACAAACATGTCCCATGTCAAAGTTTTCGAACAAAATTTATGCATATCACAGCATAACGGTATTTTAAGTGCACTTTTTTCGGCGGACGGATCCTTAATGTGGTCTTACCCCAAATAGATGTTTTGCATGTTACAAATCTTCACGAAGGCTAGACTGATATCAAGGTACACACATAACTAGATTAAACACAAATGGGAATGCATGTTACCGTTTTATCTCCGTCACGTAAGTTACAAGAACATATTACGTAAGTTATAGGTGTGAAAACTCATCCCCATTTGATGTTTTATCTTGTCTAAAGCAGCAGTGCATTCAGTACTCACGATACAAAAATGTCCCATATCAAAGTTTTCGAACAAAATTTATGCATATCACAGCATAACGGTATTTTAAGTGCACTTTTTTCGGCGGACGGATCCTTAATGTGGTCTTACCCCAAATAGATGTTTTGCATGTTACAAATCTTCACGAAGGCTAGACTGATATCAAGCTACACCCATAACTAGATTAACCACAAATGGGAATGCATGTTACCGTTTTATCTCCGTCACGTAAGTTACAAGAACATATTACGTAAGTTATAGGTGTGAAAACTCATCCCCATTTGATGTTTTATCTTGTCTAAAGCAGCAGTACATTCAGTACTCACGATACAAACATGTCCCATGTCAAAGTTTTCGAACAAAATTTATGCATATCACAGCATAACGGTATTTTAAGTGCACTTTTTTCGGCGGACGGATCCTTAATGTGGTCTTACCCCAAATATATGTTTTGCATGTTACAAATCTTCACGAAGGCTAGACTGATATCAAGCTACACACATAACTAGATTAACCACAAATGGGAATGCATGTTACCGTTTTATCTCCGTCACGTAAGTTACAAGAACATATTACGTAAGTTATAGGTGTGAAAACTCATCCCCATTTGATGTTTTATCTTGTCTAAAGCAGCAGTACATTCAGTACTCACGATACAAACATGTCCCATGTCAAAGTTTTCGAACAAAATTTATGCATATCACAGCATAACGGTATTTTAAGTGCACTTTTTTCGGCGGGCGGATCCTTAATGTGGTCTTACCCCAAATAGATGTTTTGCATGTTACAAATCTTCACGAAGGCTAGACTGATATCAAGCTACACACATAACTAGATTAACCACAAATGGGAATGCATGTTACCGTTTTATCTCCGTCACGTAAGTTACAAGAACATATTACGTAAGTTATAGGTGTGAAAACTCATCCCCATTTGATGTTTTATCTTGTCTAAAGCAGCAGTACATTCAGTACTCACGATACAAACATGTCCCATGTCAAAGTTTTCGAACAAAATTTATGCATATCACAGCATAACGGTATTTTAAGTGCACTTTTTTCGGCGGACGGATCCTTAATGTGGTCTTACCCCAAATAGATGTTTTGCATGTTACAAATCTTCACGAAGGCTAGACTGATATCAAGCTACACACATAACTAGATTAACCACAAATGGGAATGCATGTTACCGTTTTATCTCCGTCACGTAAGTTACAAGAACATATTACGTAAGTTATAGGTGTGAAAACTCATCCCCATTTGATGTTTTATCTTGTCTAAAGCAGCAGTACATTCAGTACTCACGATACAAACATGTCCCATGTCAAAGTTTTCGAACAAAATTTATGCATATCACAGCATAACGGTATTTTAAGTGCACTTTTTTCGGCGGACGGATCCTTAATGTGGTCTTACCCCAAATAGATGTTTTGCATGTTACAAATCTTCACGAAGGCTAGACTGATATCAAGCTACACACATAACTAGATTAACCACAAATGGGAATGCATGTTACCGTTTTATCTCCGTCACGTAAGTTACAAGAACATATTACGTAAGTTATAGGTGTGAAAACTCATCCCCATTTGATGTTTTATCTTGTCTAAAGCAGCAGTACATTCAGTACTCACGATACAAACATGTCCCATGTCAAAGTTTTCGAACAAAATTTATGCATATCACAGCATAACGGTATTTTAAGTGCACTTTTTTCGGCGGACGGATCCTTAATGTGGTCTTACCCCAAATAGATGTTTTGCATGTTACAAATCTTCACGAAGGCTAGACTGATATCAAGCTACACACATAACTAGATTAACCACAAATGGGAATGCATGTTACCGTTTTATCTCCGTCACGTAAGTTACAAGAACATATTACGTAAGTTATAGGTGTGAAAACTCATCCCCATTTGATGTTTTATCTTGTCTAAAGCAGCAGTACATTCAGTACTCACGATACAAACATGTCCCATGTCAAAGTTTTCGAACAAAATTTATGCATATCACAGCATAACGGTATTTTAAGTGCACTTTTTTCGGCGGACGGATCCTTAATGTGGTCTTACCCCAAATAGATGTTTTGCATGTTACAAATCTTCACGAAGGCTAGACTGATATCAAGCTACACACATAACGAGATTAACCACAAATGGGAATGCATGTTACCGTTTTATCTCCGTCACGTAAGTTACAAGAACATATTACGTAAGTTATAGGTGTGAAAACTCATCCCCATTTGATGTTTTATCTTGTCTAAAGCAGCAGTACATTCAGTACTCACGATACAAACATGTCCCATGTCAAAGTTTTCGAACAAAATTTATGCATATCACAGCATAACGGTATTTTAAGTGCACTTTTTTCGGCGGACGGATCCTTAATGTGGTCTTACCCCAAATATATGTTTTGCATGTTACAAATCTTCACGAAGGCTAGACTGATATCAAGCTACACACATAACTAGATTAACCACAAATGGGAATGCATGTTACCGTTTTATCTCCGTCACGTAAGTTACAAGAACATATTACGTAAGTTATAGGTGTGAAAACTCATCCCCATTTGATGTTTTATCTTGTCTAAAGCAGCAGTACATTCAGTACTCACGATACAAACATGTCCCATGTCAAAGTTTTCGAACAAAATTTATGCATATCACAGCATAACGGTATTTTAAGTGCACTTTTTTCGGCGGGCGGATCCTTAATGTGGTCTTACCCCAAATAGATGTTTTGCATGTTACAAATCTTCACGAAGGCTAGACTGATATCAAGCTACACACATAACTAGATTAACCACAAATGGGAATGCATGTTACCGTTTTATCTCCGTCACGTAAGTTACAAGAACATATTACGTAAGTTATAGGTGTGAAAACTCATCCCCATTTGATGTTTTATCTTGTCTAAAGCAGCAGTACATTCAGTACTCACGATACAAACATGTCCCATGTCAAAGTTTTCGAACAAAATTTATGCATATCACAGCATAACGGTATTTTAAGTGCACTTTTTTCGGCGGACGGATCCTTAATGTGGTCTTACCCCAAATAGATGTTTTGCATGTTACAAATCTTCACGAAGGCTAGACTGATATCAAGCTACACACATAACTAGATTAACCACAAATGGGAATGCATGTTACCGTTTTATCTCCGTCACGTAAGTTACAAGAACATATTACGTAAGTTATAGGTGTGAAAACTCATCCCCATTTGATGTTTTATCTTGTCTAAAGCAGCAGTACATTCAGTACTCACGATACAAACATGTCCCATGTCAAAGTTTTCGAACAAAATTTATGCATATCACAGCATAACGGTATTTTAAGTGCACTTTTTTCGGCGGACGGATCCTTAATGTGGTCTTACCCCAAATAGATGTTTTGCATGTTACAAATCTTCACGAAGGCTAGACTGATATCAAGCTACACACATAACTAGATTAACCACAAATGGGAATGCATGTTACCGTTTTATCTCCGTCACGTAAGTTACAAGAACATATTACGTAAGTTATAGGTGTGAAAACTCATCCCCATTTGATGTTTTATCTTGTCTAAAGCAGCAGTACATTCAGTACTCACGATACAAACATGTCCCATGTCAAAGTTTTCGAACAAAATTTATGCATATCACAGCATAACGGTATTTTAAGTGCACTTTTTTCGGCGGACGGATCCTTAATGTGGTCTTACCCCAAATAGATGTTTTGCATGTTACAAATCTTCACGAAGGCTAGACTGATATCAAGCTACACACATAACGAGATTAACCACAAATGGGAATGCATGTTACCGTTTTATCTCCGTCACGTAAGTTACAAGAACATATTACGTAAGTTATAGGTGTGAAAACTCATCCCCATTTGATGTTTTATCTTGTCTAAAGCAGCAGTACATTCAGTACTCACGATACAAACATGTCCCATGTCAAAGTTTTCGAACAAAATTTATGCATATCACAGCATAACGGTATTTTAAGTGCACTTTTTTCGGCGGACGGATCCTTAATGTGGTCTTACCCCAAATAGATGTTTTGCATGTTACAAATCTTCACGAAGGCTAGACTGATATCAAGCTACACACATAACTAGATTAACCACAAATGGGAATGCATGTTACCGTTTTATCTCCGTCACGTAAGTTACAAGAACATATTACGTAAGTTATAGGTGTGAAAACTCATCCCCATTTGATGTTTTATCTTGTCTAAAGCAGCAGTACATTCAGTACTCACGATACAAACATGTCCCATGTCAAAGTTTTCGAACAAAATTTATGCATATCACAGCATAACGGTATTTTAAGTGCACTTTTTTCGGCGGACGGATCCTTAATGTGGTCTTACCCCAAATAGATGTTTTGCATGTTACAAATCTTCACGAAGGCTAGACTGATATCAAGCTACACACATAACGAGATTAACCACAAATGGGAATGCATGTTACCGTTTTATCTCCGTCACGTAAGTTACAAGAACATATTACGTAAGTTATAGGTGTGAAAACTCATCCCCATTTGATGTTTTATCTTGTCTAAAGCAGCAGTACATTCAGTACTCACGATACAAACATGTCCCATGTCAAAGTTTTCGAACAAAATTTATGCATATCACAGCATAACGGTATTTTAAGTGCACTTTTTTCGGCGGACGGATCCTTAATGTGGTCTTACCCCAAATAGATGTTTTGCATGTTACAAATCTTCACGAAGGCTAGACTGATATCAAGCTACACACATAACTAGATTAACCACAAATGGGAATGCATGTTACCGTTTTATCTCCGTCACGTAAGTTACAAGAACATATTACGTAAGTTATAGGTGTGAAAACTCATCCCCATTTGATGTTTTATCTTGTCTAAAGCAGCAGTACATTCAGTACTCACGATACAAACATGTCCCATGTCAAAGTTTTCGAACACAATTTATGCATATCACAGCATAACGGTATTTTAAGTGCACTTTTTTCGGCGGACGGATCCTTAATGTGGTCTTACCCCAAATAGATGTTTTGCATGTTACAAATCTTCACGAAGGCTAGACTGATATCAAGCTACACACATAACTAGATTAAACACAAATGGGAATGCATGTTACCGTTTTATCTCCGTCACGTAAGTTACAAGAACATATTACGTAAGTTATAGGTGTGAAAACTCATCCCCATTTGATGTTTTATCTTGTCTAAAGCAGCAGTGCATTCAGTACTCACGATACAAAAATGTCCCATGTCAAAGTTTTCGAACAAAATTTATGCATATCACAGCATAACGGTATTTTAAGTGCACTTTTTTCGGCGGACGGATCCTTAATGTGGTCTTACCCCAAATAGATGTTTTGCATGTTACAAATCTTCACGAAGGCTAGACTGATATCAAGCTACACCCATAACTAGATTAACCACAAATGGGAATGCATGTTACCGTTTTATCTCCGTCACGTAAGTTACAAGAACATATTACGTAAGTTATAGGTGTGAAAACTCATCCCCATTTGATGTTTTATCTTGTCTAAAGCAGCAGTACATTCAGTACTCACGATACAAACATGTCCCATGTCAAAGTTTTCGAACAAAATTTATGCATATCACAGCATAACGGTATTTTAAGTGCACTTTTTTCGGCGGACGGATCCTTAATGTGGTCTTACCCCAAATAGATGTTTTGCATGTTACAAATCTTCACGAAGGCTAGACTGATATCAAGCTACACACATAACTAGATTAACCACAAATGGGAATGCATGTTACCGTTTTATCTCCGTCACGTAAGTTACAAGAACATATTACGTAAGTTATAGGTGTGAAAACTCATCCCCATTTGATGTTTTATCTTGTCTAAAGCAGCAGTACATTCAGTACTCACGATACAAACATGTCCCATGTCAAAGTTTTCGAACAAAATTTATGCATATCACAGCATAACGGTATTTTAAGTGCACTTTTTTCGGCGGACGGATCCTTAATGTGGTCTTACCCCAAATAGATGTTTTGCATGTTACAAATCTTCACGAAGGCTAGACTGATATCAAGCTACACACATAACGAGATTAACCACAAATGGGAATGCATGTTACCGTTTTATCTCCGTCACGTAAGTTACAAGAACATATTACGTAAGTTATAGGTGTGAAAACTCATCCCCATTTGATGTTTTATCTTGTCTAAAGCAGCAGTACATTCAGTACTCACGATACAAACATGTCCCATGTCAAAGTTTTCGAACAAAATTTATGCATATCACAGCATAACGGTATTTTAAGTGCACTTTTTTCGGCGGACGGATCCTTAATGTGGTCTTACCCCAAATAGATGTTTTGCATGTTACAAATCTTCACGAAGGCTAGACTGATATCAAGCTACACACATAACTAGATTAACCACAAATGGGAATGCATGTTACCGTTTTATCTCCGTCACGTAAGTTACAAGAACATATTACGTAAGTTATAGGTGTGAAAACTCATCCCCATTTGATGTTTTATCTTGTCTAAAGCAGCAGTACATTCAGTACTCACGATACAAACATGTCCCATGTCAAAGTTTTCGAACAAAATTTATGCATATCACAGCATAACGGTATTTTAAGTGCACTTTTTTCGGCGGACGGATCCTTAATGTGGTCTTACCCCAAATAGATGTTTTGCATGTTACAAATCTTCACGAAGGCTAGACTGATATCAAGCTACACACATAACGAGATTAACCACAAATGGGAATGCATGTTACCGTTTTATCTCCGTCACGTAAGTTACAAGAACATATTACGTAAGTTATAGGTGTGAAAACTCATCCCCATTTGATGTTTTATCTTGTCTAAAGCAGCAGTACATTCAGTACTCACGATACAAACATGTCCCATGTCAAAGTTTTCGAACAAAATTTATGCATATCACAGCATAACGGTATTTTAAGTGCACTTTTTTCGGCGGACGGATCCTTAATGTGGTCTTACCCCAAATAGATGTTTTGCATGTTACAAATCTTCACGAAGGCTAGACTGATATCAAGCTACACACATAACTAGATTAACCACAAATGGGAATGCATGTTACCGTTTTATCTCCGTCACGTAAGTTACAAGAACATATTACGTAAGTTATAGGTGTGAAAACTCATCCCCATTTGATGTTTTATCTTGTCTAAAGCAGCAGTACATTCAGTACTCACGATACAAACATGTCCCATGTCAAAGTTTTCGAACACAATTTATGCATATCACAGCATAACGGTATTTTAAGTGCACTTTTTTCGGCGGACGGATCCTTAATGTGGTCTTACCCCAAATAGATGTTTTGCATGTTACAAATCTTCACGAAGGCTAGACTGATATCAAGCTACACACATAACTAGATTAAACACAAATGGGAATGCATGTTACCGTTTTATCTCCGTCACGTAAGTTACAAGAACATATTACGTAAGTTATAGGTGTGAAAACTCATCCCCATTTGATGTTTTATCTTGTCTAAAGCAGCAGTGCATTCAGTACTCACGATACAAAAATGTCCCATGTCAAAGTTTTCGAACAAAATTTATGCATATCACAGCATAACGGTATTTTAAGTGCACTTTTTTCGGCGGACGGATCCTTAATGTGGTCTTACCCCAAATAGATGTTTTGCATGTTACAAATCTTCACGAAGGCTAGACTGATATCAAGCTACACCCATAACTAGATTAACCACAAATGGGAATGCATGTTACCGTTTTATCTCCGTCACGTAAGTTACAAGAACATATTACGTAAGTTATAGGTGTGAAAACTCATCCCCATTTGATGTTTTATCTTGTCTAAAGCAGCAGTACATTCAGTACTCACGATACAAACATGTCCCATGTCAAAGTTTTCGAACAAAATTTATGCATATCACAGCATAACGGTATTTTAAGTGCACTTTTTTCGGCGGACGGATCCTTAATGTGGTCTTACCCCAAATAGATGTTTTGCATGTTACAAATCTTCACGAAGGCTAGACTGATATCAAGCTACACACATAACTAGATTAACCACAAATGGGAATGCATGTTACCGTTTTATCTCCGTCACGTAAGTTACAAGAACATATTACGTAAGTTATAGGTGTGAAAACTCATCCCCATTTGATGTTTTATCTTGTCTAAAGCAGCAGTACATTCAGTACTCACGATACAAACATGTCCCATGTCAAAGTTTTCGAACAAAATTTATGCATATCACAGCATAACGGTATTTTAAGTGCACTTTTTTCGGCGGACGGATCCTTAATGTGGTCTTACCCCAAATAGATGTTTTGCATGTTACAAATCTTCACGAAGGCTAGACTGATATCAAGCTACACACATAACGAGATTAACCACAAATGGGAATGCATGTTACCGTTTTATCTCCGTCACGTAAGTTACAAGAACATATTACGTAAGTTATAGGTGTGAAAACTCATCCCCATTTGATGTTTTATCTTGTCTAAAGCAGCAGTACATTCAGTACTCACGATACAAACATGTCCCATGTCAAAGTTTTCGAACAAAATTTATGCATATCACAGCATAACGGTATTTTAAGTGCACTTTTTTCGGCGGACGGATCCTTAATGTGGTCTTACCCCAAATAGATGTTTTGCATGTTACAAATCTTCACGAAGGCTAGACTGATATCAAGCTACACACATAACTAGATTAACCACAAATGGGAATGCATGTTACCGTTTTATCTCCGTCACGTAAGTTACAAGAACATATTACGTAAGTTATAGGTGTGAAAACTCATCCCCATTTGATGTTTTATCTTGTCTAAAGCAGCAGTACATTCAGTACTCACGATACAAACATGTCCCATGTCAAAGTTTTCGAACAAAATTTATGCATATCACAGCATAACGGTATTTTAAGTGCACTTTTTTCGGCGGACGGATCCTTAATGTGGTCTTACCCCAAATAGATGTTTTGCATGTTACAAATCTTCACGAAGGCTAGACTGATATCAAGCTACACACATAACGAGATTAACCACAAATGGGAATGCATGTTACCGTTTTATCTCCGTCACGTAAGTTACAAGAACATATTACGTAAGTTATAGGTGTGAAAACTCATCCCCATTTGATGTTTTATCTTGTCTAAAGCAGCAGTACATTCAGTACTCACGATACAAACATGTCCCATGTCAAAGTTTTCGAACACAATTTATGCATATCACAGCATAACGGTATTTTAAGTGCACTTTTTTCGGCGGACGGATCCTTAATGTGGTCTTACCCCAAATAGATGTTTTGCATGTTACAAATCTTCACGAAGGCTAGACTGATATCAAGCTACACACATAACTAGATTAAACACAAATGGGAATGCATGTTACCGTTTTATCTCCGTCACGTAAGTTACAAGAACATATTACGTAAGTTATAGGTGTGAAAACTCATCCCCATTTGATGTTTTATCTTGTCTAAAGCAGCAGTGCATTCAGTACTCACGATACAAAAATGTCCCATGTCAAAGTTTTCGAACAAAATTTATGCATATCACAGCATAACGGTATTTTAAGTGCACTTTTTTCGGCGGACGGATCCTTAATGTGGTCTTACCCCAAATAGATGTTTTGCATGTTACAAATCTTCACGAAGGCTAGACTGATATCAAGCTACACCCATAACTAGATTAACCACAAATGGGAATGCATGTTACCGTTTTATCTCCGTCACGTAAGTTACAAGAACATATTACGTAAGTTATAGGTGTGAAAACTCATCCCCATTTGATGTTTTATCTTGTCTAAAGCAGCAGTACATTCAGTACTCACGATACAAACATGTCCCATGTCAAAGTTTTCGAACAAAATTTATGCATATCACAGCATAACGGTATTTTAAGTGCACTTTTTTCGGCGGACGGATCCTTAATGTGGTCTTACCCCAAATAGATGTTTTGCATGTTACAAATCTTCACGAAGGCTAGACTGATATCAAGCTACACACATAACTAGATTAACCACAAATGGGAATGCATGTTACCGTTTTATCTCCGTCACGTAAGTTACAAGAACATATTACGTAAGTTATAGGTGTGAAAACTCATCCCCATTTGATGTTTTATCTTGTCTAAAGCAGCAGTACATTCAGTACTCACGATACAAACATGTCCCATGTCAAAGTTTTCGAACAAAATTTATGCATATCACAGCATAACGGTATTTTAAGTGCACTTTTTTCGGCGGACGGATCCTTAATGTGGTCTTACCCCAAATAGATGTTTTGCATGTTACAAATCTTCACGAAGGCTAGACTGATATCAAGCTACACACATAACTAGATTAACCACAAATGGGAATGCATGTTACCGTTTTATCTCCGTCACGTAAGTTACAAGAACATATTACGTAAGTTATAGGTGTGAAAACTCATCCCCATTTGATGTTTTATCTTGTCTAAAGCAGCAGTACATTCAGTACTCACGATACAAACATATCCCATGTCAAAGTTTTCGAACAAAATTTATGCATATCACAGCATAACGGTATTTTAAGTGCACTTTTTTCGGCGGACGGATCCTTAATGTGGTCTTACCCCAAATAGATGTTTTGCATGTTACAAATCTTCACGAAGGCTAGACTGATATCAAGCTACACACATAACTAGATTAACCACAAATGGGAATGCATGTTACCGTTTTATCTCCGTCACGTAAGTTACAAGAACATATTACGTAAGTTATAGGTGTGAAAACTCATCCCCATTTGATGTTTTATCTTGTCTAAAGCAGCAGTACATTCAGTACTCACGATACAAACATGTCCCATGTCAAAGTTTTCGAACAAAATTTATGCATATCACAGCATAACGGTATTTTAAGTGCACTTTTTTCGGCGGACGGATCCTTAATGTGGTCTTACCCCAAATAGATGTTTTGCATGTTACAAATCTTCACGAAGGCTAGACTGATATCAAGCTACACACATAACGAGATTAACCACAAATGGGAATGCATGTTACCGTTTTATCTCCGTCACGTAAGTTACAAGAACATATTACGTAAGTTATAGGTGTGAAAACTCATCCCCATTTGATGTTTTATCTTGTCTAAAGCAGCAGTACATTCAGTACTCACGATACAAACATGTCCCATGTCAAAGTTTTCGAACAAAATTTATGCATATCACAGCATAACGGTATTTTAAGTGCACTTTTTTCGGCGGACGGATCCTTAATGTGGTCTTACCCCAAATAGATGTTTTGCATGTTACAAATCTTCACGAAGGCTAGACTGATATCAAGCTACACACATAACTAGATTAACCACAAATGGGAATGCATGTTACCGTTTTATCTCCGTCACGTAAGTTACAAGAACATATTACGTAAGTTATAGGTGTGAAAACTCATCCCCATTTGATGTTTTATCTTGTCTAAAGCAGCAGTACATTCAGTACTCACGATACAAACATGTCCCATGTCAAAGTTTTCGAACAAAATTTATGCATATCACAGCATAACGGTATTTTAAGTGCACTTTTTTCGGCGGACGGATCCTTAATGTGGTCTTACCCCAAATAGATGTTTTGCATGTTACAAATCTTCACGAAGGCTAGACTGATATCAAGCTACACACATAACGAGATTAACCACAAATGGGAATGCATGTTACCGTTTTATCTCCGTCACGTAAGTTACAAGAACATATTACGTAAGTTATAGGTGTGAAAACTCATCCCCATTTGATGTTTTATCTTGTCTAAAGCAGCAGTACATTCAGTACTCACGATACAAACATGTCCCATGTCAACGTTTTCGAACAAAATTTATGCATATCACAGCATAACGGTATTTTAAGTGCACTTTTTTCGGCGGACGGATCCTTAATGTGGTCTTACCCCAAATAGATGTTTTGCATGTTACAAATCTTCACGAAGGCTAGACTGATATCAAGCTACACACATAACTAGATTAACCACAAATGGGAATGCATGTTACCGTTTTATCTCCGTCACGTAAGTTACAAGAACATATTACGTAAGTTATAGGTGTGAAAACTCATCCCCATTTGATGTTTTATCTTGTCTAAAGCAGCAGTACATTCAGTACTCACGATACAAACATGTCCCATATCAAAGTTTTCGAACAAAATTTATGCATATCACAGCATAACGGTATTTTAAGTGCACTTTTTTCGGCGGACGGATCCTTAATGTGGTCTTACCCCAAATAGATGTTTTGCATGTTACAAATCTTCACGAAGGCTAGACTGATATCAAGCTACACACATAACGAGATTAACCACACATGGGAATGCATGTTACCGTTTTATCTCCGTCACGTAAGTTACAAGAACATATTACGTAAGTTATAGGTGTGAAAACTCATCCCCATTTGATGTTTTATCTTGTCTAAAGCAGCAGTACATTCAGTACTCACGATACAAACATGTCCCATGTCAAAGTTTTCGAACAAAATTTATGCATATCACAGCATAACGGTATTTTAAGTGCACTTTTTTCGGCGGACGGATCCTTAATGTGGTCTTACCCCAAATAGATGTTTTGCATGTTACAAATCTTCACGAAGGCTAGACTGATATCAAGCTACACACATAACTAGATTAACCACAAATGGGAATGCATGTTACCGTTTTATCTCCGTCACGTAAGTTACAAGAACATATTACGTAAGTTATAGGTGTGAAAACTCATCCCCATTTGATGTTTTATCTTGTCTAAAGCAGCAGTACATTCAGTACTCACGATACAAACATGTCCCATGTCAAAGTTTTCGAACAAAATTTATGCATATCACAGCATAACGGTATTTTAAGTGCACTTTTTTCGGCGGACGGATCCTTAATGTGGTCTTACCCCAAATAGATGTTTTGCATGTTACAAATCTTCACGAAGGCTAGACTGATATCAAGCTACACACATAACGAGATTAACCACAAATGGGAATGCATGTTACCGTTTTATCTCCGTCACGTAAGTTACAAGAACATATTACGTAAGTTATAGGTGTGAAAACTCATCCCCATTTGATGTTTTATCTTGTCTAAAGCAGCAGTACATTCAGTACTCACGATACAAACATGTCCCATGTCAAAGTTTTCGAACAAAATTTCTGCATATCACAGCATAACGGTATTTTAAGTGCACTTTTTTCGGCGGACGGATCCTTAATGTGGTCTTACCCCAAATAGATGTTTTGCATGTTACAAATCTTCACGAAGGCTAGACTGATATCAAGCTACACACATAACTAGATTAACCACAAATGGGAATGCATGTTACCGTTTTATCTCCGTCACGTAAGTTACAAGAACATATTACGTAAGTTATAGGTGTGAAAACTCATCCCCATTTGATGTTTTATCTTGTCTAAAGCAGCAGTACATTCAGTACTCACGATACAAACATGTCCCATGTCAAAGTTTTCGAACAAAATTTATGCATATCACAGCATAACGGTATTTTAAGTGCACTTTTTTCGGCGGACGGATCCTTAATGTGGTCTTACCCCAAATAGATGTTTTGCATGTTACAAATCTTCACGAAGGCTAGACTGATATCAAGCTACACACATAACTAGATTAACCACAAATGGGAATGCATGTTACCGTTTTATCTCCGTCACGTAAGTTACAAGAACATATTACGTAAGTTATAGGTGTGGAAACTCATCCCCATTTGATGTTTTATCTTGTCTAAAGCAGCAGTACATTCAGTACTCACGATACAAACATGTCCCATGTCAAAGTTTTCGAACAAAATTTATGCATATCACAGCATAACGGTATTTTAAGTGCACTTTTTTCGGCGGACGGATCCTTAATGTGGTCTTACCCCAAATAGATGTTTTGCATGTTACAAATCTTCACGAAGGCTAGACTGATATCAAGCTACACACATAACGAGATTAACCACAAATGGGAATGCATGTTACCGTTTTATCTCCGTCACGTAAGTTACAAGAACATATTACGTAAGTTATAGGTGTGAAAACTCATCCCCATTTGATGTTTTATCTTGTCTAAAGCAGCAGTACATTCAGTACTCACGATACAAACATGTCCCATGTCAAAGTTTTCGAACAAAATTTATGCATATCACAGCATAACGGTATTTTAAGTGCACTTTTTTCGGCGGACGGATCCTTAATGTGGTCTTACCCCAAATAGATGTTTTGCATGTTACAAATCTTCACGAAGGCTAGACTGATATCAAGCTACACACATAACGAGATTAACCACAAATGGGAATGCATGTTACCGTTTTATCTCCGTCACGTAAGTTACAAGAACATATTACGTAAGTTATAGGTGTGAAAACTCATCCCCATTTGATGTTTTATCTTGTCTAAAGCAGCAGTACATTCAGTACTCACGATACAAACATGTCCCATGTCAAAGTTTTCGAACAAAATTTATGCATATCACAGCATAACGGTATTTTAAGTGCACTTTTTTCGGCGGACGGATCCTTAATGTGGTCTTACCCCAAATAGATGTTTTGCATGTTACAAATCTTCACGAAGGCTAGACTGATATCAAGCTACACACATAACTAGATTAACCACAAATGGGAATGCATGTTACCGTTTTATCTCCGTCACGTAAGTTACAAGAACATATTACGTAAGTTATAGGTGTGAAAACTCATCCCCATTTGATGTTTTATCTTGTCTAAAGCAGCAGTACATTCAGTACTCACGATACAAACATGTCCCATGTCAAAGTTTTCGAACAAAATTTATGCATATCACAGCATAACGGTATTTTAAGTGCACTTTTTTCGGCGGACGGATCCTTAATGTGGTCTTACCCCAAATAGATGTTTTGCATGTTACAAATCTTCACGAAGGCTAGACTGATATCAAGCTACACACATAACGAGATTAACCACAAATGGGAATGCATGTTACCGTTTTATCTCCGTCACGTAAGTTACAAGAACATATTACGTAAGTTATAGGTGTGAAAACTCATCCCCATTTGATGTTTTATCTTGTCTAAAGCAGCAGTACATTCAGTACTCACGATACAAACATGTCCCATGTCAAAGTTTTCGAACAAAATTTATGCATATCACAGCATAACGGTATTTTAAGTGCACTTTTTTCGGCGGACGGATCCTTAATGTGGTCTTACCCCAAATAGATGTTTTGCATGTTACAAATCTTCACGAAGGCTAGACTGATATCAAGCTACACACATAACGAGATTAACCACAAATGGGAATGCATGTTACCGTTTTATCTCCGTCACGTAAGTTACAAGAACATATTACGTAAGTTATAGGTGTGAAAACTCATCCCCATTTGATGTTTTATCTTGTCTAAAGCAGCAGTACATTCAGTACTCACGATACAAACATGTCCCATGTCAACGTTTTCGAACAAAATGTATGCATATCACAGCATAACGGTATTTTAAGTGCACTTTTTTCGGCGGACGGATCCTTAATGTGGTCTTACCCCAAATAGATGTTTTGCATGTTACAAATCTTCACGAAGGCTAGACTGATATCAAGCTACACACATAACTAGATTAACCACAAATGGGAATGCATGTTACCGTTTTATCTCCGTCACGTAAGTTACAAGAACATATTACGTAAGTTATAGGTGTGAAAACTCATCCCCATTTGATGTTTTATCTTGTCTAAAGCAGCAGTACATTCAGTACTCACGATACAAACATGTCCCATGTCAAAGTTTTCGAACAAAATTTATGCATATCACAGCATAACGGTATTTTAAGTGCACTTTTTTCGGCGGACGGATCCTTAATGTGGTCTTACCCCAAATAGATGTTTTGCATGTTACAAATCTTCACGAAGGCTAGACTGATATCAAGCTACACACATAACGAGATTAACCACAAATGGGAATGCATGTTACCGTTTTATCTCCGTCACGTAAGTTACAAGAACATATTACGTAAGTTATAGGTGTGAAAACTCATCCCCATTTGATGTTTTATCTTGTCTAAAGCAGCAGTACATTCAGTACTCACGATACAAACATGTCCCATGTCAAAGTTTTCGAACAAAATTTATGCATATCACAGCATAACGGTATTTTAAGTGCACTTTTTTCGGCGGACGGATCCTTAATGTGGTCTTACCCCAAATAGATGTTTTGCATGTTACAAATCTTCACGAAGGCTAGACTGATATCAAGCTACACACATAACGAGATTAACCACAAATGGGAATGCATGTTACCGTTTTATCTCCGTCACGTAAGTTACAAGAACATATTACGTAAGTTATAGGTGTGAAAACTCATCCCCATTTGATGTTTTATCTTGTCTAAAGCAGCAGTACATTCAGTACTCACGATACAAACATGTCCCATGTCAACGTTTTCGAACAAAATTTATGCATATCACAGCATAACGGTATTTTAAGTGCACTTTTTTCGGCGGACGGATCCTTAATGTGGTCTTACCCCAAATAGATGTTTTGCATGTTACAAATCTTCACGAAGGCTAGACTGATATCAAGCTACACACATAACTAGATTAACCACAAATGGGAATGCATGTTACCGTTTTATCTCCGTCACGTAAGTTACAAGAACATATTACGTAAGTTATAGGTGTGAAAACTCATCCCCATTTGATGTTTTATCTTGTCTAAAGCAGCAGTACATTCAGTACTCACGATACAAACATGTCCCATGTCAAAGTTTTCGAACAAAATTTATGCATATCACAGCATAACGGTATTTTAAGTGCACTTTTTTCGGCGGACGGATCCTTAATGTGGTCTTACCCCAAATAGATGTTTTGCATGTTACAAATCTTCACGAAGGCTAGACTGATATCAAGCTACACACATAACTAGATTAACCACAAATGGGAATGCATGTTACCGTTTTATCTCCGTCACGTAAGTTACAAGAACATATTACGTAAGTTATAGGTGTGGAAACTCATCCCCATTTGATGTTTTATCTTGTCTAAAGCAGCAGTACATTCAGTACTCACGATACAAACATGTCCCATGTCAAAGTTTTCGAACAAAATTTATGCATATCACAGCATAACGGTATTTTAAGTGCACTTTTTTCGGCGGACGGATCCTTAATGTGGTCTTACCCCAAATAGATGTTTTGCATGTTACAAATCTTCACGAAGGCTAGACTGATATCAAGCTACACACATAACGAGATTAACCACAAATGGGAATGCATGTTACCGTTTTATCTCCGTCACGTAAGTTACAAGAACATATTACGTAAGTTATAGGTGTGAAAACTCATCCCCATTTGATGTTTTATCTTGTCTAAAGCAGCAGTACACTCAGTACTCACGATACAAACATGTCCCATGTCAAAGTTTTCGAACAAAATTTATGCATATCACAGCATAACGGTATTTTAAGTGCACTTTTTTCGGCGGACGGATCCTTAATGTGGTCTTACCCCAAATAGATGTTTTGCATGTTACAAATCTTCACGAAGGCTAGACTGATATCAAGCTACACACATAACGAGATTAACCACAAATGGGAATGCATGTTACCGTTTTATCTCCGTCACGTAAGTTACAAGAACATATTACGTAAGTTATAGGTGTGAAAACTCATCCCCATTTGATGTTTTATCTTGTCTAAAGCAGCAGTACATTCAGTACTCACGATACAAACATGTCCCATGTCAAAGTTTTCGAACAAAATTTATGCATATCACAGCATAACGGTATTTTAAGTGCACTTTTTTCGGCGGACGGATCCTTAATGTGGTCTTACCCCAAATAGATGTTTTGCATGTTACAAATCTTCACGAAGGCTAGACTGATATCAAGCTACACACATAACTAGATTAACCACAAATGGGAATGCATGTTACCGTTTTATCTCCGTCACGTAAGTTACAAGAACATATTACGTAAGTTATAGGTGTGAAAACTCATCCCCATTTGATGTTTTATCTTGTCTAAAGCAGCAGTACATTCAGTACTCACGATACAAACATGTCCCATGTCAAAGTTTTCGAACAAAATTTATGCATATCACAGCATAACGGTATTTTAAGTGCACTTTTTTCGGCGGACGGATCCTTAATGTGGTCTTACCCCAAATAGATGTTTTGCATGTTACAAATCTTCACGAAGGCTAGACTGATATCAAGCTACACACATAACGAGATTAACCACAAATGGGAATGCATGTTACCGTTTTATCTCCGTCACGTAAGTTACAAGAACATATTACGTAAGTTATAGGTGTGAAAACTCATCCCCATTTGATGTTTTATCTTGTCTAAAGCAGCAGTACATTCAGTACTCACGATACAAACATGTCCCATGTCAAAGTTTTCGAACAAAATTTATGCATATCACAGCATAACGGTATTTTAAGTGCACTTTTTTCGGCGGACGGATCCTTAATGTGGTCTTACCCCAAATAGATGTTTTGCATGTTACAAATCTTCACGAAGGCTAGACTGATATCAAGCTACACACATAACGAGATTAACCACAAATGGGAATGCATGTTACCGTTTTATCTCCGTCACGTAAGTTACAAGAACATATTACGTAAGTTATAGGTGTGAAAACTCATCCCCATTTGATGTTTTATCTTGTCTAAAGCAGCAGTACATTCAGTACTCACGATACAAACATGTCCCATGTCAAAGTTTTCGAACAAAATTTATGCATATCACAGCATAACGGTATTTTAAGTGCACTTTTTTCGGCGGACGGATCCTTAATGTGGTCTTACCCCAAATAGATGTTTTGCATGTTACAAATCTTCACGAAGGCTAGACTGATATCAAGCTACACACATAACGAGATTAACCACAAATGGGAATGCATGTTACCGTTTTATCTCCGTCACGTAAGTTACAAGAACATATTACGTAAGTTATAGGTGTGAAAACTCATCCCCATTTGATGTTTTATCTTGTCTAAAGCAGCAGTGCATTCAGTACTCACGATACAAACATGTCCCATGTCAAAGTTTTCGAACAAAATTTATGCATATCACAGCATAACGGTATTTTAAGTGCACTTTTTTCGGCGGACGGATCCTTAATGTGGTCTTACCCCAAATATATGTTTTGCATGTTACAAATCTTCACGAAGGCTAGACTGATATCAAGCTACACACATAACTAGATTAATCACAAATGGGAATGCATGTTACCGTTTTATCTCCGTCACGTAAGTTACAAGAACATATTACGTAAGTTATAGGTGTGAAAACTCATCCCCATTTGATGTTTTATCTTGTCTAAAGCAGCAGTACATTCAGTACTCACGATACAAACATGTCCCATGTCAAAGTTTTCGAACAAAATTTATGCATATCACAGCATAACGGTATTTTAAGTGCACTTTTTTCGGCGGACGGATCCTTAATGTGGTCTTACCCCAAATAGATGTTTTGCATGTTACAAATCTTCACGAAGGCTAGACTGATATCAAGCTACACACATAACTAGATTAACCACAAATGGGAATGCATGTTACCGTTTTATCTCCGTCACGTAAGTTACAAGAACATATTACGTAAGTTATAGGTGTGAAAACTCATCCCCATTTGATGTTTTATCTTGTCTAAAGCAGCAGTACATTCAGTACTCACGATACAAACATGTCCCATGTCAAAGTTTTCGAACAAAATTTATGCATATCACAGCATAACGGTATTTTAAGTGCACTTTTTTCGGCGGACGGATCCTTAATGTGGTCTTACCCCAAATAGATGTTTTGCATGTTACAAATCTTCACGAAGGCTAGACTGATATCAAGCTACACACATAACTAGATTAACCACAAACGGGAATGCATGTTACCGTTTAATCTCCGTCACGTAAGTTACAAGAACATATTACGTAAGTTATAGGTGTGAAAACTCATCCCCATTTGATGTTTTATCTTGTCTAAAGCAGCAGAACATTCAGTACTCACGATACAAACATGTCCCATGTCAAAGTTTTCGAACAAAATTTATGCATATCACAGCATAACGGTATTTTAAGTGCACTTTTTTCGGCGGACGGATCCTTAATGTGGTCTTACCCCAAATAGATGTTTTGCATGTTACAAATCTTCACGAAGGCTAGACTGATATCAAGCTACACACATAACGAGATTAACCACAAATGGGAATGCATGTTACCGTTTTATCTCCGTCACGTAAGTTACAAGAACATATTACGTAAGTTATAGGTGTGAAAACTCATCCCCATTTGATGTTTTATCTTGTCTAAAGCAGCAGTACATTCAGTACTCACGATACAAACATGTCCCATGTCAAAGTTTTCTAACAAAATTTATGCATATCACAGCATAACGGTATTTTAAGTGCACTTTTTTCGGCGGACGGATCCTTAATGTGGTCTTACCCCAAATAGATGTTTTGCATGTTACAAATCTTCACGAAGGCTAGACTGATATCAAGCTACACACATAACGAGATTAACCACAAATGGGAATGCATGTTACCGTTTTATCTCCGTCACGTAAGTTACAAGAACATATTACGTAAGTTATAGGTGTGAAAACTCATCCCCATTTGATGTTTTATCTTGTCTAAAGCAGCAGTGCATTCAGTACTCACGATACAAACATGTCCCATGTCAAAGTTTTCGAACAATATTTATGCATATCACAGCATAACGGTATTTTAAGTGCACTTTTTTCGGCGGACGGATCCTTAATGTGGTCTTACCCCAAATAGATGTTTTGCATGTAACAAATCTTCACGAAGGCTAGACTGATATCAAGCTACACACATAACGAGATTAACCACAAATGGGAATGCATGTTACCGTTTTATCTCCGTCACGTAAGTTACAAGAACATATTACGTAAGTTATAGGTGTGAAAACTCATCCCCATTTGATGTTTTATCTTGTCTAAAGCAGCAGTACATTCAGTACTCACGATACAAACATGTCCCATGTCAAAGTTTTCGAACAAAATTTATGCATATCACAGCATAACGGTATTTTAAGTGCACTTTTTTCGGCGGACGGATCCTTAATGTGGTCTTACCCCAAATAGATGTTTTGCATGTTACAAATCTTCACGAAGGCTAGACTGATATCAAGCTACACACATAACTAGATTAACCACAAATGGGAATGCATGTTACCGTTTTATCTCCGTCACGTAAGTTACAAGAACATATTACGTAAGTTATAGGTGTGAAAACTCATCCCCATTTGATGTTTTATCTTGTCTAAAGCAGCAGTACATTCAGTACTCACGATACAAACATGTCCCATGTCAAAGTTTTCGAACAAAATTTATGCATATCACAGCATAACGGTATTTTAAGTGCACTTTTTTCGGCGGACGGATCCTTAATGTGGTCTTACCCCAAATAGATGTTTTGCATGTTACAAATCTTCACGAAGGCTAGACTGATATCAAGCTACACACATAACGAGATTAACCACAAATGGGAATGCATGTTACCGTTTTATCTCCGTCACGTAAGTTACAAGAACATATTACGTAAGTTATAGGTGTGAAAACTCATCCCCATTTGATGTTTTATCTTGTCTAAAGCAGCAGTGCATTCAGTACTCACGATACAAACATGTCCCATGTCAAAGTTTTCGAACAAAATTTATGCATATCACAGCATAACGGTATTTTAAGTGCACTTTCTTCGGCGGACGGATCCTTAATGTGGTCTTACCCCAAATAGATGTTTTGCATGTTACAAATCTTCACGAAGGCTAGACTGATATCAAGCTACACACATAACGAGATTAACCACAAATGGGAATGCATGTTACCGTTTTATCTCCGTCACGTAAGTTACAAGAACATATTACGTAAGTTATAGGTGTGAAAACTCATCCCCATTTGATGTTTTATCTTGTCTAAAGCAGCAGTACATTCAGTACTCACGATACAAACATGTCCCATGTCAAAGTTTTCGAACAAAATTTATGCATATCACAGCATAACGGTATTTTAAGTGCACTTTTTTCGGCGGACGGATCCTTAATGTGGTCTTACCCCAAATAGATGTTTTGCATGTTACAAATCTTCACGAAGGCTAGACTGATATCAAGCTACACACATAACTAGATTAACCACAAATGGGAATGCATGTTACCGTTTTATCTCCGTCACGTAAGTTACAAGAACATATTACGTAAGTTATAGGTGTGAAAACTCATCCCCATTTGATGTTTTATCTTGTCTAAAGCAGCAGTGCATTCAGTACTCACGATACAAACATGTCCCATGTCAAAGTTTTCGAACAATATTTATGCATATCACAGCATAACGGTATTTTAAGTGCACTTTTTTCGGCGGACGGATCCTTAATGTGGTCTTACCCCAAATAGATGTTTTGCATGTAACAAATCTTCACGAAGGCTAGACTGATATCAAGCTACACACATAACGAGATTAACCACAAATGGGAATGCATGTTACCGTTTTATCTCCGTCACGTAAGTTACAAGAACATATTACGTAAGTTATAGGTGTGAAAACTCATCCCCATTTGATGTTTTATCTTGTCTAAAGCAGCAGTACATTCAGTACTCACGATACAAACATGTCCCATGTCAAAGTTTTCGAACAAAATTTATGCATATCACAGCATAACGGTATTTTAAGTGCACTTTTTTCGGCGGACGGATCCTTAATGTGGTCTTACCCCAAATAGATGTTTTGCATGTTACAAATCTTCACGAAGGCTAGACTGATATCAAGCTACACACATAACTAGATTAACCACAAATGGGAATGCATGTTACCGTTTTATCTCCGTCACGTAAGTTACAAGAACATATTACGTAAGTTATAGGTGTGAAAACTCATCCCCATTTGATGTTTTATCTTGTCTAAAGCAGCAGTACATTCAGTACTCACGATACAAACATGTCCCATGTCAAAGTTTTCGAACAAAATTTATGCATATCACAGCATAACGGTATTTTAAGTGCACTTTTTTCGGCGGACGGATCCTTAATGTGGTCTTACCCCAAATAGATGTTTTGCATGTTACAAATCTTCACGAAGGCTAGACTGATATCAAGCTACACACATAACTAGATTAACCACAAACGGGAATGCATGTTACCGTTTAATCTCCGTCACGTAAGTTACAAGAACATATTACGTAAGTTATAGGTGTGAAAACTCATCCCCATTTGATGTTTTATCTTGTCTAAAGCAGCAGAACATTCAGTACTCACGATACAAACATGTCCCATGTCAAAGTTTTCGAACAAAATTTATGCATATCACAGCATAACGGTATTTTAAGTGCACTTTTTTCGGCGGACGGATCCTTAATGTGGTCTTACCCCAAATAGATGTTTTGCATGTTACAAATCTTCACGAAGGCTAGACTGATATCAAGCTACACACATAACGAGATTAACCACAAATGGGAATGCATGTTACCGTTTTATCTCCGTCACGTAAGTTACAAGAACATATTACGTAAGTTATAGGTGTGAAAACTCATCCCCATTTGATGTTTTATCTTGTCTAAAGCAGCAGTACATTCAGTACTCACGATACAAACATGTCCCATGTCAAAGTTTTCTAACAAAATTTATGCATATCACAGCATAACGGTATTTTAAGTGCACTTTTTTCGGCGGACGGATCCTTAATGTGGTCTTACCCCAAATAGATGTTTTGCATGTTACAAATCTTCACGAAGGCTAGACTGATATCAAGCTACACACATAACGAGATTAACCACAAATGGGAATGCATGTTACCGTTTTATCTCCGTCACGTAAGTTACAAGAACATATTACGTAAGTTATAGGTGTGAAAACTCATCCCCATTTGATGTCTTATCTTGTCTAAAGCAGCAGTGCATTCAGTACTCACGATACAAACATGTCCCATGTCAAAGTTTTCGAACAATATTTATGCATATCACAGCATAACGGTATTTTAAGTGCACTTTTTTCGGCGGACGGATCCTTAATGTGGTCTTACCCCAAATAGATGTTTTGCATGTAACAAATCTTCACGAAGGCTAGACTGATATCAAGCTACACACATAACGAGATTAACCACAAATGGGAATGCATGTTACCGTTTTATCTCCGTCACGTAAGTTACAAGAACATATTACGTAAGTTATAGGTGTGAAAACTCATCCCCATTTGATGTTTTATCTTGTCTAAAGCAGCAGTACATTCAGTACTCACGATACAAACATGTCCCATGTCAAAGTTTTCGAACAAAATTTATGCATATCACAGCATAACGGTATTTTAAGTGCACTTTTTTCGGCGGACGGATCCTTAATGTGGTCTTACCCCAAATAGATGTTTTGCATGTTACAAATCTTCACGAAGGCTAGACTGATATCAAGCTACACACATAACTAGATTAACCACAAACGGGAATGCATGTTACCGTTTAATCTCCGTCACGTAAGTTACAAGAACATATTACGTAAGTTATAGGTGTGAAAACTCATCCCCATTTGATGTTTTATCTTGTCTAAAGCAGCAGAACATTCAGTACTCACGATACAAACATGTCCCATGTCAAAGTTTTCGAACAAAATTTATGCATATCACAGCATAACGGTATTTTAAGTGCACTTTTTTCGGCGGACGGATCCTTAATGTGGTCTTACCCCAAATAGATGTTTTGCATGTTACAAATCTTCACGAAGGCTAGACTGATATCAAGCTACACACGTAACGAGATTAACCACAAATGGGAATGCATGTTACCGTTTTATCTCCGTCACGTAAGTTACAAGAACATATTACGTAAGTTATAGGTGTGAAAACTCATCCCCATTTGATGTTTTATCTTGTCTAAAGCAGCAGTGCATTCAGTACTCACGATACAAACATGTCCCATGTCAAAGTTTTCGAACAAAATTTATGCATATCACAGCATAACGGTATTTTAAGTGCACTTTCTTCGGCGGACGGATCCTTAATGTGGTCTTACCCCAAATAGATGTTTTGCATGTTACAAATCTTCACGAAGGCTAGACTGATATCAAGCTACACACATAACTAGATTAACCACAAATGGGAATGCATGTTACCGTTTTATCTCCGTCACGTAAGTTACAAGAACATATTACGTAAGTTATAGGTGTGAAAACTCATCCCCATTTGATGTTTTATCTTGTCTAAAGCAGCAGTGCATTCAGTACTCACGATACAAACATGTCCCATGTCAAAGTTTTCGAACAAAATTTATGCATATCACAGCATAACGGTATTTTAAGTGCACTTTCTTCGGCGGACGGATCCTTAATGTGGTCTTACCCCAAATAGATGTTTTGCATGTTACAAATCTTCACGAAGGCTAGACTGATATCAAGCTACACACATAACTAGATTAACCACAAATGGGAATGCATGTTACCGTTTTATCTCCGTCACGTAAGTTACAAGAACATATTACGTAAGTTATAGGTGTGAAAACTCATCCCCATTTGATGTTTTATCTTGTCTAAAGCAGCAGTGCATTCAGTACTCACGATACAAACATGTCCCATGTCAAAGTTTTCGAACAATATTTATGCATATCACAGCATAACGGTATTTTAAGTGCACTTTTTTCGGCGGACGGATCCTTAATGTGGTCTTACCCCAAATAGATGTTTTGCATGTAACAAATCTTCACGAAGGCTAGACTGATATCAAGCTACACACATAACGAGATTAACCACAAATGGGAATGCATGTTACCGTTTTATCTCCGTCACGTAAGTTACAAGAACATATTACGTAAGTTATAGGTGTGAAAACTCATCCCCATTTGATGTTTTATCTTGTCTAAAGCAGCAGTGCATTCAGTACTCACGATACAAACATGTCCCATGTCAAAGTTTTCGAACAAAATTTATGCATATCACAGCATAACGGTATTTTAAGTGCACTTTTTTCGGCGGACGGATCCTTAATGTGGTCTTACCCCAAATATATGTTTTGCATGTTACAAATCTTCACGAAGGCTAGACTGATATCAAGCTACACACATAACGAGATTAACCACAAATGGGAATGCATGTTACCGTTTTATCTCCGTCACGTAAGTTACAAGAACATATTACGTAAGTTATAGGTGTGAAAACTCATCCCCATTTGATGTTTTATCTTGTCTAAAGCAGCAGTGCATTCAGTACTCACGATACAAACATGTCCCATGTCAAAGTTTTCGAACAAAATTTATGCATATCACAGCATAACGGTATTTTAAGTGCACTTTTTTCGGCGGACGGATCCTTAATGTGGTCTTACCCCAAATAGATGTTTTGCATGTTACAAATCTTCACGAAGGCTAGACTGATATCAAGCTACACACATAACTAGATTAACCACAAATGGGAATGCATGTTACCGTTTTATCTCCGTCACGTAAGTTACAAGAACATATTACGTAAGTTATAGGTGTGAAAACTCATCCCCATTTGATGTTTTATCTTGTCTAAAGCAGCAGTACATTCAGTACTCACGATACAAACATGTCCCATGTCAAAGTTTTCGAAAAAAAATTATGCATATCACAGCATAACGGTATTTTAAGTGCACTTTTTTCGGCGGACGGATCCTTAATGTGGTCTTACCCCAAATAGATGTTTTGCATGTTACAAATCTTCACGAAGGCTAGACTGATATCAAGCTACACACATAACTAGATTAACCACAAATGGGAATGCATGTTACCGTTTTATCTCCGTCACGTAAGTTACAAGAACATATTACGTAAGTTATAGGTGTGAAAACTCATCCCCATTTGATGTTTTATCTTGTCTAAAGCAGCAGTACATTCAGTACTCACGATACAAACATGTCCCATGTCAAAGTTTTCGAACAAAATTTATGCATATCACAGCATAACGGTATTTTAAGTGCACTTTTTTCGGCGGACGGATCCTTAATGTGGTCTTACCCCAAATAGATGTTTTGCATGTTACAAATCTTCACGAAGGCTAGACTGATATCAAGCTACACACATAACTAGATTAACCACAAATGGGAATGCATGTTACCGTTTTATCTCCGTCACGTAAGTTACAAGAACATATTACGTAAGTTATAGGTGTGAAAACTCATCCCCATTTGATGTTTTATCTTGTCTAAAGCAGCAGTACATTCAGTACTCACGATACAAACATGTCCCATGTCAAAGTTTTCGAACAAAATTTATGCATATCACAGCATAACGGTATTTTAAGTGCACTTTTTTCGGCGGACGGATCCTTAATGTGGTCTTACCCCAAATATATGTTTTGCATGTTACAAATCTTCACGAAGGCTAGACTGATATCAAGCTACACACATAACTAGATTAACCACAAATGGGAATGCATGTTACCGTTTTATCTCCGTCACGTAAGTTACAAGAACATATTACGTAAGTTATAGGTGTGAAAACTCATCCCCATTTGATGTTTTATCTTGTCTAAAGCAGCAGTACATTCAGTACTCACGATACAAACATGTCCCATGTCAAAGTTTTCGAACATAATTTATGCATATCACAGCATAACGGTATTTTAAGTGCACTTTTTTCGGCGGACGGATCCTTAATGTGGTCTTACCCCAAATAGATGTTTTGCATGTTACAAATCTTCACGAAGGCTAGACTGATATCAAGCTACACACATAACTAGATTAACCACAAATGGGAATGCATGTTACCGTTTTATCTCCGTCACGTAAGTTACAAGAACATATTACGTAAGTTATAGGTGTGAAAACTCATCCCCATTTGATGTTTTATCATGTCTAAAGCAGCAGTACATTCAGTACTCACGATACAAACATGTCCCATGTCAAAGTTTTCGAACAAAATTTATGCATATCACAGCATAACGGTATTTTAAGTGCACTTTTTTCGGCGGACGGATCCTTAATGTGGTCTTACCCCAAATAGATGTTTTGCATGTTACAAATCTTCACGAAGGCTAGACTGATATCAAGCTACACACATAACTAGATTAACCACAAATGGGAATGCATGTTACCGTTTTATCTCCGTCACGTAAGTTACAAGAACATATTACGTAAGTTATAGGTGTGAAAACTCATCCCCATTTGATGTTTTATCTTGTCTAAAGCAGCAGTACATTCAGTACTCACGATACAAACATGTCCCATGTCAAAGTTTTCGAACAAAATTTATGCATATCACAGCATAACGGTATTTTAAGTGCACTTTTTTCGGCGGACGGATCCTTAATGTGGTCTTACCCCAAATATATGTTTTGCATGTTACAAATCTTCACGAAGGCTAGACTGATATCAAGCTACACACATAACTAGATTAACCACAAATGGGAATGCATGTTACCGTTTTATCTCCGTCACGTAAGTTACAAGAACATATTACGTAAGTTATAGGTGTGAAAACTCATCCCCATTTGATGTTTTATCTTGTCTAAAGCAGCAGTGCATTCAGTACTCACGATACAAACATGTCCCATGTCAAAGTTTTCGAACAAAATGTATGCATATCACAGCATAACGGTATTTTAAGTGCACTTTTTTCGGCGGACGGATCCTTAATGTGGTCTTACCCCAAATAGATGTTTTGCATGTTACAAATCTTCACGAAGGCTAGACTGATATCAAGCTACACACATAACTAGATTAACCACAAATGGGAATGCATGTTACCGTTTTATCTCCGTCACGTAAGTTTCAAGAACATATTACGTAAGTTATAGGTGTGAAAACTCATCCCCATTTGATGTTTTATCTTGTCTAAAGCAGCAGTACATTCAGTACTCACGATACAAACATGTCCCATGTCAAAGTTTTCGAACAAAATTTATGCATATCACAGCATAACGGTATTTTAAGTGCACTTTTTTCGGCGGACGGATCCTTAATGTGGTCTTACCCCAAATAGATGTTTTGCATGTTACAAATCTTCACGAAGGCTAGACTGATATCAAGCTACACACATAACTAGATTAACCACAAATGGGAATGCATGTTACCGTTTTATCTCCGTCACGTAAGTTACAAGAACATATTACGTAAGTTATAGGTGTGAAAACTCATCCCCATTTGATGTTTTATCATGTCTAAAGCAGCAGTACATTCAGTACTCACGATACAAACATGTCCCACGTCAAAGTTTTCGAACAAAATTTATGCATATCACAGCATAACGGTATTTTAAGTGCACTTTTTTCGGCGGACGGATCCTTAATGTGGTCTTACCCCAAATAGATGTTTTGCATGTTACAAATCTTCACGAAGGCTAGACTGATATCAAGCTACACACATAACTAGATTAACCACAAATGGGAATGCATGTTACCGTTTTATCTCCGTCACGTAAGTTACAAGAACATATTACGTAAGTTATAGGTGTGAAAACTCATCCCCATTTGATGTTTTATCATGTCTAAAGCAGCAGTACATTCAGTACTCACGATACAAACATGTCCCATGTCAAAGTTTTCGAACAAAATTTATGCATATCACAGCATAACGGTATTTTAAGTGCACTTTTTTCGGCGGACGGATCCTTAATGTGGTCTTACCCCAAATAGATGTTTTGCATGTTACAAATCTTCACGAAGGCTAGACTGATATCAAGCTACACACATAACTAGATTAACCACAAATGGGAATGCATGTTACCGTTTTATCTCCGTCACGTAAGTTACAAGAACATATTACGTAAGTTATAGGTGTGAAAACTCATCCCCATTTGATGTTTTATCTTGTCTAAAGCAGCAGTACATTCAGTACTCACGATACAAACATGTCCCATGTCAAAGTTTTCGAACAAAATTTATGCATATCACAGCATAACGGTATTTTAAGTGCACTTTTTTCGGCGGACGGATCCTTAATGTGGTCTTACCCCAAATAGATGTTTTGCATGTTACAAATCTTCACGAAGGCTAGACTGATATCAAGCTACACACATAACTAGATTAACCACAAATGGGAATGCATGTTACCGTTTTATCTCCGTCACGTAAGTTACAAGAACATATTACGTAAGTTATAGGTGTGAAAACTCATCCCCATTTGATGTTTTATCTTGTCTAAAGCAGCAGTACATTCAGTACTCACGATACAAACATGTCCCATGTCAAAGTTTTCGAACAAAATTTATGCATATCACAGCATAACGGTATTTTAAGTGCACTTTTTTCGGCGGACGGATCCTTAATGTGGTCTTACCCCAAATAGATGTTTTGCATGTTACAAATCTTCACGAAGGCTAGACTGATATCAAGCTACACACATAACTAGATTAACCACAAATGGGAATGCATGTTACCGTTTTATCTCCGTCACGTAAGTTACAAGAACATATTACGTAAGTTATAGGTGTGAAAACTCATCCCCATTTGATGTTTTATCTTGTCTAAAGCAGCAGTGCATTCAGTACTCACGATACAAACATGTCCCATGTCAAAGTTTTCGAACAAAATTTATGCATATCACAGCATAACGGTATTTTAAGTGCACTTTTTTCTGCGGACGGATCCTTAATGTGGTCTTACCCCAAATAGATGTTTTGCATGTTACAAATCTTCACGAAGGCTAGACTGATATCAAGCTACACACATAACTAGATTAACCACAAGTGGGAATGCATGTTACCGTTTTATCTCCGTCACGTAAGTTACAAGAACATATTACGTAAGTTATAGGTGTGAAAACTCATCCCCATTTGATGTTTTATCTTGTCTAAAGCAGCAGTGCATTCAGTACTCACGATACAAACATGTCCCATGTCAAAGTTTTCGAACAAAATTTATGCATATCACAGCATAACGGTATTTTAAGTGCACTTTTTTCGGCGGACGGATCCTTAATGTGGTCTTACCCCAAATAGATGTTTTGCATGTTACAAATCTTCACGAAGGCTAGACTGATATCAAGCTACACACATAACTAGATTAACCACAAATGGGAATGCATGTTACCGTTTTATCTCCGTCACGTAAGTTACAAGAACATATTACGTAAGTTATAGGTGTGAAAACTCATCCCCATTTGATGTTTTATCTTGTCTAAAGCAGCAGTACATTCAGTACTCACGATACAAACATGTCCCATGTCAAAGTTTTCGAACAAAATTTATGCATATCACAGCATAACGGTATTTTAAGTGCACTTTTTTCGGCGGACGGATCCTTAATGTGGTCTTACCCCAAATAGATGTTTTGCATGTTACAAATCTTCACGAAGGCTAGACTGATATCAAGCTACACACATAACTAGATTAACCACAAATGGGAATGCATGTTACCGTTTTATCTCCGTCACGTAAGTTACAAGAACATATTACGTAAGTTATAGGTGTGAAAACTCATCCCCATTTGATGTTTTATCTTGTCTAAAGCAGCAGTACATTCAGTACTCACGATACAAACATGTCCCATGTCAAAGTTTTCGAACAAAATTTATGCATATCACAGCATAACGGTATTTTAAGTGCACTTTTTTCGGCGGACGGATCCTTAATGTGGTCTTACCCCAAATAGATGTTTTGCATGTTACAAATCTTCACGAAGGCTAGACTGATATCAAGCTACACACATAACTAGATTAACCACAAATGGGAATGCATGTTACCGTTTTATCTCCGTCACGTAAGTTACAAGAACATATTACGTAAGTTATAGGTGTGAAAACTCATCCCCATTTGATGTTTTATCATGTCTAAAGCAGCAGTACATTCAGTACTCACGATACAAACATGTCCCATGTCAAAGTTTTCGAACAAAATTTATGCATATCACAGCATAACGGTATTTTAAGTGCACTTTTTTCGGCGGACGGATCCTTAATGTGGTCTTACCCCAAATAGATGTTTTGCATGTTACAAATCTTCACGAAGGCTAGACTGATATCAAGCTACACACATAACTAGATTAACCACAAATGGGAATGCATGTTACCGTTTTATCTCCGTCACGTAAGTTACAAGAACATATTACGTAAGTTATAGGTGTGAAAACTCATCCCCATTTGATGTTTTATCTTGTCTAAAGCAGCAGTACATTCAGTACTCACGATACAAACATGTCCCATGTCAAAGTTTTCGAACAAAATTTATGCATATCACAGCATAACGGTATTTTAAGTGCACTTTTTTCGGCGGACGGATCCTTAATGTGGTCTTACCCCAAATAGATGTTTTGCATGTTACAAATCTTCACGAAGGCTAGACTGATATCAAGCTACACACATAACTAGATTAACCACAAATGGGAATGCATGTTACCGTTTTATCTCCGTCACGTAAGTTACAAGAACATATTACGTAAGTTATAGGTGTGAAAACTCATCCCCATTTGATGTTTTATCTTGTCTAAAGCAGCAGTGCATTCAGTACTCACGATACAAACATGTCCCATGTCAAAGTTTTCGAACAAAATTTATGCATATCACAGCATAACGGTATTTTAAGTGCACTTTTTTCGGCGGACGGATCCTTAATGTGGTCTTACCCCAAATAGATGTTTTGCATGTTACAAATCTTCACGAAGGCTAGACTGATATCAAGCTACACACATAACTAGATTAACCACAAATGGGAATGCATGTTACCGTTTTATCTCCGTCACGTAAGTTACAAGAACATATTACGTAAGTTATAGGTGTGAAAACTCATCCCCATTTGATGTTTTATCTTGTCTAAAGCAGCAGTGCATTCAGTACTCACGATACAAACATGTCCCATGTCAAAGTTTTCGAACAAAATTTATGCATATCACAGCATAACGGTATTTTAAGTGCACTTTTTTCTGCGGACGGATCCTTAATGTGGTCTTACCCCAAATAGATGTTTTGCATGTTACAAATCTTCACGAAGGCTAGACTGATATCAAGCTACACACATAACTAGATTAACCACAAATGGGAATGCATGTTACCGTTTTATCTCCGTCACGTAAGTTACAAGAACATATTACGTAAGTTATAGGTGTGAAAACTCATCCCCATTTGATGTTTTATCTTGTCTAAAGCAGCAGTACATTCAGTACTCACGATACAAACATGTCCCATGTCAAAGTTTTCGAACAAAATTTATGCATATCACAGCATAACGGTATTTTAAGTGCACTTTTTTCGGCGGACGGATCCTTAATGTGGTCTTACCCCAAATAGATGTTTTGCATGTTACAAATCTTCACGAAGGCTAGACTGATATCAAGCTACACACATAACTAGATTAACCACAAATGGGAATGCATGTTACCGTTTTATCTCCGTCACGTAAGTTACAAGAACATATTACGTAAGTTATAGGTGTGAAAACTCATCCCCATTTGATGTTTTATCTTGTCTAAAGCAGCAGTACATTCAGTACTCACGATACAAACATGTCCCATGTCAAAGTTTTCGAACAAAAGTTATGCATATCACAGCATAACGGTATTTTAAGTGCACTTTTTTCGGCGGACGGATCCTTAATGTGGTCTTACCCCAAATAGATGTTTTGCATGTTACAAATCTTCACGAAGGCTAGACTGATATCAAGCTACACACATAACTAGATTAACCACAAATGGGAATGCATGTTACCGTTTTATCTCCGTCACGTAAGTTACAAGAACATATTACGTAAGTTATAGGTGTGAAAACTCATCCCCATTTGATGTTTTATCATGTCTAAAGCAGCAGTACATTCAGTACTCACGATACAAACATGTCCCATGTCAAAGTTTTCGAACAAAATTTATGCATATCACAGCATAACGGTATTTTAAGTGCACTTTTTTCGGCGGACGGATCCTTAATGTGGTCTTACCCCAAATAGATGTTTTGCATGTTACAAATCTTCACGAAGGCTAGACTGATATCAAGCTACACACATAACTAGATTAACCACAAATGGGAATGCATGTTACCGTTTTATCTCCGTCACGTAAGTTACAAGAACATATTACGTAAGTTATAGGTGTGAAAACTCATCCCCATTTGATGTTTTATCTTGTCTAAAGCAGCAGTACATTCAGTACTCACGATACAAACATGTCCCATGTCAAAGTTTTCGAACAAAATTTATGCATATCACAGCATAACGGTATTTTAAGTGCACTTTTTTCGGCGGACGGATCCTTAATGTGGTCTTACCCCAAATAGATGTTTTGCATGTTACAAATCTTCACGAAGGCTAGACTGATATCAAGCTACACACATAACTAGATTAACCACAAATGGGAATGCATGTTACCGTTTTATCTCCGTCACGTAAGTTACAAGAACATATTACGTAAGTTATAGGTGTGAAAACTCATCCCCATTTGATGTTTTATCTTGTCTAAAGCAGCAGTGCATTCAGTACTCACGATACAAACATGTCCCATGTCAAAGTTTTCGAACAAAATTTATGCATATCACAGCATAACGGTATTTTAAGTGCACTTTTTTCGGCGGACGGATCCTTAATGTGGTCTTACCCCAAATAGATGTTTTGCATGTTACAAATCTTCACGAAGGCTAGACTGATATCAAGCTACACACATAACTAGATTAACCACAAATGGGAATGCATGTTACCGTTTTATCTCCGTCACGTAAGTTACAAGAACATATTACGTAAGTTATAGGTGTGAAAACTCATCCCCATTTGATGTTTTATCTTGTCTAAAGCAGCAGTACATTCAGTACTCACGATACAAACATGTCCCATGTCAAAGTTTTCGAACAAAATTTATGCATATCACAGCATAACGGTATTTTAAGTGCACTTTTTTCGGCGGACGGATCCTTAATGTGGTCTTACCCCAAATAGATGTTTTGCATGTTACAAATCTTCACGAAGGCTAGACTGATATCAAGCTACACACATAACTAGATTAACCACAAATGGGAATGCATGTTACCGTTTTATCTCCGTCACGTAAGTTACAAGAACATATTACGTAAGTTATAGGTGTGAAAACTCATCCCCATTTGATGTTTTATCTTGTCTAAAGCAGCAGTGCATTCAGTACTCACGATACAAACATGTCCCATGTCAAAGTTTTCGAACAAAATTTATGCATATCACAGCATAACGGTATTTTAAGTGCACTTTTTTCGGCGGACGGATCCTTAATGTGGTCTTACCCCAAATAGATGTTTTGCATGTTACAAATCTTCACGAAGGCTAGACTGATATCAAGCTACACACATAACTAGATTAACCACAAATGGGAATGCATGTTACCGTTTTATCTCCGTCACGTAAGTTACAAGAACATATTACGTAAGTTATAGGTGTGAAAACTCATCCCCATTTGATGTTTTATCATGTCTAAAGCAGCAGTACATTCAGTACTCACGATACAAACATGTCCCATGTCAAAGTTTTCGAACAAAATTTATGCATATCACAGCATAACGGTATTTTAAGTGCACTTTTTTCTGCGGACGGATCCTTAATGTGGTCTTACCCCAAATAGATGTTTTGCATGTTACAAATCTTCACGAAGGCTAGACTGATATCAAGCTACACACATAACTAGATTAACCACAAATGGGAATGCATGTTACCGTTTTATCTCCGTCACGTAAGTTACAAGAACATATTACGTAAGTTATAGGTGTGAAAACTCATCCCCATTTGATGTTTTATCTTGTCTAAAGCAGCAGTACATTCAGTACTCACGATACAAACATGTCCCATGTCAAAGTTTTCGAACAAAATTTATGCATATCACAGCATAACGGTATTTTAAGTGCACTTTTTTCGGCGGACGGATCCTTAATGTGGTCTTACCCCAAATAGATGTTTTGCATGTTACAAATCTTCACGAAGGCTAGACTGATATCAAGCTACACACATAACTAGATTAACCACAAATGGGAATGCATGTTACCGTTTTATCTCCGTCACGTAAGTTACAAGAACATATTACGTAAGTTATAGGTGTGAAAACTCATCCCCATTTGATGTTTTATCTTGTCTAAAGCAGCAGTACATTCAGTACTCACGATACAAACATGTCCCATGTCAAAGTTTTCGAACAAAATTTATGCATATCACAGCATAACGGTATTTTAAGTGCACTTTTTTCGGCGGACGGATCCTTAATGTGGTCTTACCCCAAATAGATGTTTTGCATGTTACAAATCTTCACGAAGGCTAGACTGATATCAAGCTACACACATAACTAGATTAACCACAAATGGGAATGCATGTTACCGTTTTATCTCCGTCACGTAAGTTACAAGAACATATTACGTAAGTTATAGGTGTGAAAACTCATCCCCATTTGATGTTTTATCTTGTCTAAAGCAGCAGTACATTCAGTACTCACGATACAAACATGTCCCATGTCAAAGTTTTCGAACAAAATTTATGCATATCACAGCATAACGGTATTTTAAGTGCACTTTTTTCGGCGGACGGATCCTTAATGTGGTCTTACCCCAAATAGATGTTTTGCATGTTACAAATCTTCACGAAGGCTAGACCGATATCAAGCTACACACATAACTAGATTAACCACAAATGGGAATGCATGTTACCGTTTTATCTCCGTCACGTAAGTTACAAGAACATATTACGTAAGTTATAGGTGTGAAAACTCATCCCCATTTGATGTTTTATCTTGTCTAAAGCAGCAGTACATTCAGTACTCACGATACAAACATGTCCCATGTCAAAGTTTTCGAACAAAATTTATGCATATCACAGCATAACGGTATTTTAAGTGCACTTTTTTCGGCGGACGGATCCTTAATGTGGTCTTACCCCAAATAGATGTTTTGCATGTTACAAATCTTCACGAAGGCTAGACCGATATCAAGCTACACACATAACTAGATTAACCACAAATGGGAATGCATGTTACCGTTTTATCTCCGTCACGTAAGTTACAAGAACATATTACGTAAGTTATAGGTGTGAAAACTCATCCCCATTTGATGTTTTATCTTGTCTAAAGCAGCAGTACATTCAGTACTCACGATACAAACATGTCCCATGTCAAAGTTTTCGAACAAAATTTATGCATATCACAGCATAACGGTATTTTAAGTGCACTTTTTTCGGCGGACGGATCCTTAATGTGGTCTTACCCCAAATAGATGTTTTGCATGTTACAAATCTTCACGAAGGCTAGACTGATATCAAGCTACACACATAACTAGATTAACCACAAATGGGAATGCATGTTACCGTTTTATCTCCGTCACGTAAGTTACAAGAACATATTACGTAAGTTATAGGTGTGAAAACTCATCCCCATTTGATGTTTTATCTTGTCTAAAGCAGCAGTACATTCAGTACTCACGATACAAACATGTCCCATGTCAAAGTTTTCGAACAAAATTTATGCATATCACAGCATAACGGTATTTTAAGTGCACTTTTTTCGGCGGACGGATCCTTAATGTGGTCTTACCCCAAATAGATGTTTTGCATGTTACAAATCTTCACGAAGGCTAGACCGATATCAAGCTACACACATAACTAGATTAACCACACAAATGGGAATGCATGTTACCGTTTTATCTCCGTCACGTAAGTTACAAGAACATATTACGTAAGTTATAGGTGTGAAAACTCATCCCCATTTGATGTTTTATCTTGTCTAAAGCAGCAGTACATTCAGTACTCACGATACAAACATGTCCCATGTCAAAGTTTTCGAACAAAATTTATGCATATCACAGCATAACGGTATTTTAAGTGCACTTTTTTCGGCGGACGGATCCTTAATGTGGTCTTACCCCAAATAGATGTTTTGCATGTTACAAATCTTCACGAAGGCTAGACTGATATCAAGCTACACACATAACTAGATTAACCACAAATGGGAATGCATGTTACCGTTTTATCTCCGTCACGTAAGTTACAAGAACATATTACGTAAGTTATAGGTGTGAAAACTCATCCCCATTTGATGTTTTATCTTGTCTAAAGCAGCAGTACATTCAGTACTCACGATACAAACATGTCCCATGTCAAAGTTTTCGAACAAAATTTATGCATATCACAGCATAACGGTATTTTAAGTGCACTTTTTTCGGCGGACGGATCCTTAATGTGGTCTTACCCCAAATAGATGTTTTGCATGTTACAAATCTTCACGAAGGCTAGACTGATATCAAGCTACACACATAACTAGATTAACCACAAATGGGAATGCATGTTACCGTTTTATCTCCGTCACGTAAGTTACAAGAACATATTACGTAAGTTATAGGTGTGAAAACTCATCCCCATTTGATGTTTTATCTTGTCTAAAGCAGCAGTACATTCAGTACTCACGATACAAACATGTCCCATGTCAAAGTTTTCGAACAAAATTTATGCATATCACAGCATTACGGTATTTTAAGTGCACTTTTTTCGGCGGACGGATCCTTAATGTGGTCTTACCCCAAATAGATGTTTTGCATGTTACAAATCTTCACGACGGCTAGACTGATATCAAGCTACACACATAACTAGATTAACCACAAATGGGAATGCATGTTACCGTTTTATCTACGTCACGTCAGTTACAAGAACATATTACGTAAGTTATAGTTGTGAAAACTCATCCCCATTTGATGTTTTATCTTGTCTAAAGCAGCAGTACATTCAGTACTCACGATACAAACATGTCCCATGTCAAAGTTTTCGAACAAAATTTATGCATATCACAGCATAACGGTATTTTAAGTGCACTTTTTTCGGCGGACGGATCCTTAATGTGGTCTTACCCCAAATAGATGTTTTGCATGTTACAAATCTTCACGAAGGCTAGACTGATATCAAGCTACACACATAACTAGATTAACCACAAATGGGAATGCATGTTACCGTTTTATCTCCGTCACGTAAGTTACAAGAACATATTACGTAAGTTATAGGTGTGAAAACTCATCCCCATTTGATGTTTTATCTTGTCTAAAGCAGCAGTACATTCAGTACTCACGATACAAACATGTCCCATGTCAAAGTTTTCGAACAAAATTTATGCATATCACAGCATAACGGTATTTTAAGTGCACTTTTTTCGGCGGACGGATCCTTAATGTGGTCTTACCCCAAATAGATGTTTTGCATGTTACAAATCTTCACGAAGGCTAGACTGATATCAAGCTACACACATAACTAGATTAACCACAAATGGGAATGCATGTTACCGTTTTATCTCCGTCACGTAAGTTACAAGAACATATTACGTAAGTTATAGGTGTGAAAACTCATCCCCATTTGATGTTTTATCTTGTCTAAAGCAGCAGTACATTCAGTACTCACGATACAAACATGTCCCATGTCAAAGTTTTCGAACAAAATTTATGCATATCACAGCATAACGGTATTTTAAGTGCACTTTTTTCGGCGGACGGATCCTTAATGTGGTCTTACCCCAAATAGATGTTTTGCATGTTACAAATCTTCACGAAGGCTAGACTGATATCAAGCTACACACATAACTAGATTAACCACAAATGGGAATGCATGTTACCGTTTTATCTCCGTCACGTAAGTTACAAGAACATATTACGTAAGTTATAGGTGTGAAAACTCATCCCCATTTGATGTTTTATCTTGTCTAAAGCAGCAGTACATTCAGTACTCACGATACAAACATGTCCCATGTCAAAGTTTTCGAACACAATTTATGCATATCACAGCAAAACGGTATTTTAAGTGCACTTTTTTCGGCGGACGGATCCTTAATGTGGTCTTACCCCAAATAGATGTTTTGCATGTTACAAATCTTCATGAAGGCTAGACTGATATCAAGCTACACACATAACTAGATTAACCACAAATGGGAATGCATGTTACCGTTTTATCTCCGTCACGTAAGTTACAAGAACATATTACGTAAGTTATAGGTGTGAAAACTCATCCCCATTTGATGTTTTATCTTGTCTAAAGCAGCAGTACATTCAGTACTCACGATACAAACATGTCCCATGTCAAAGTTTTCGAACAAAATTTATGCATATCACAGCATAACGGTATTTTAAGTGCACTTTTTTCGGCGGACGGATCCTTAATGTGGTCTTACCCCAAATAGATGTTTTGCATGTTACAAATCTTCACGAAGGCTAGACTGATATCAAGCTACACACATAACTAGATTAACCACAAATGGGAATGCATGTTACCGTTTTATCTCCGTCACGTAAGTTACAAGAACATATTACGTAAGTTATAGGTGTGAAAACTCATCCCCATTTGATGTTTTATCTTGTCTAAAGCAGCAGTACATTCAGTACTCACGATACAAACATGTCCCATGTCAAAGTTTTCGAACAAAATGTATGCATATCACAGCATAACGGTATTTTAAGTGCACTTTTTTCGGCGGACGGATCCTTAATGTGGTCTTACCCCAAATAGATGTTTTGCATGTTACAAATCTTCACGAAGGCTAGACTGATATCAAGCTACACACATAACTAGATTAACCACAAATGGGAATGCATGTTACCGTTTTATCTCCGTCACGTAAGTTACAAGAACATATTACGTAAGTTATAGGTGTGAAAACTCATCCCCATTTGATGTTTTATATTGTCTAAAGCAGCAGTACATTCAGTACTCACGATACAAACATGTCCCATGTCAAAGTTTTCGAACAAAATTTCTGCATATCACAGCATAACGGTATTTTAAGTGCACTTTTTTCGGCGGACGGATCCTTAATGTGGTCATACCCCAAATAGATGTTTTGCATGTTACAAATCTTCACGAAGGCTAGACTGATATCAAGCTACACACATAACTAGATTAACCACAAATGGGAATGCATGTTACCGTTTTATCTCCGTCACGTAAGTTACAAGAACATATTACGTAAGTTATAGGTGTGAAAACTCATCCCCATTTGATGTTTTATCTTGTCTAAAGCAGCAGTACATTCAGTACTCACGATACAAACATGTGCCATGTCAAAGTTTTCGAACAAAATTTATGCATATCACAGCATAACGGTATTTTAAGTGCACTTTTTTCGGCGGACGGATCCTTAATGTGGTCTTACCCCAAATAGATGTTTTGCATGTTACAAATCTTCACGAAGGCTAGACTGATATCAAGCTACACACATAACTAGATTAACCACACATGGGAATGCATGTTACCGTTTTATCTCCGTCACGTAAGTTACAAGAACATATTACGTAAGTTATAGGTGTGAAAACTCATCCCCATTTGATGTTTTATCTTGTCTAAAGCAGCAGTACATTCAGTACTCACGATACAAACATGTCCCATGTCAAAGTTTTCGAACAAAATGTATGCATATCACAGCATAACGGTATTTTAAGTGCACTTTTTTCGGCGGACGGATCCTTAATGTGGTCTTACCCCAAATAGATGTTTTGCATGTTACAAATCTTCACGAAGGCTAGACTGATATCAAGCTACACACATAACTAGATTAACCACAAATGGGAATGCATGTTACCGTTTTATCTCCGTCACGTAAGTTACAAGAACATATTACGTAAGTTATAGGTGTGAAAACTCATCCCCATTTGATGTTTTATCTTGTCTAAAGCAGCAGTACATTCAGTACTCACGATACAAACATGTCCCATGTCAAAGTTTTCGAACAAAATTTATGCATATCACAGCATAACGGTATTTTAAGTGCACTTTTTTCGGCGGACGGATCCTTAATGTGGTCTTACCCCAAATAGATGTTTTGCATGTTACAAATCTTCACGAAGGCTAGACTGATATCAAGCTACACACATAACTAGATTAACCACAAATGGGAATGCATGTTACCGTTTTATCTCCGTCACGTAAGTTACAAGAACATATTACGTAAGTTATAGGTGTGAAAACTCATCCCCATTTGATGTTTTATCTTGTCTAAAGCAGCAGTACATTCAGTACTCACGATACAAACATGTCCCATGTCAAAGTTTTCGAACAAAATTTATGCATATCACAGCATAACGGTATTTTAAGTGCACTTTTTTCGGCGGACGGATCCTTAATGTGGTCTTACCCCAAATAGATGTTTTGCATGTTACAAATCTTCACGAAGGCTAGACTGATATCAAGCTACACACATAACTAGATTAACCACAAATGGGAATGCATGTTACCGTTTTATCTCCGTCACGTAAGTTACAAGAACATATTACGTAAGTTATAGGTGTGAAAACTCATCCCCATTTGATGTTTTATCTTGTCTAAAGCAGCAGTACATTCAGTACTCACGATACAAACATGTCCCATGTCAAAGTTTTCGAACACAATTTATGCATATCACAGCAAAACGGTATTTTAAGTGCACTTTTTTCGGCGGACGGATCCTTAATGTGGTCTTACCCCAAATAGATGTTTTGCATGTTACAAATCTTCATGAAGGCTAGACTGATATCAAGCTACACACATAACTAGATTAACCACAAATGGGAATGCATGTTACCGTTTTATCTCCGTCACGTAAGTTACAAGAACATATTACGTAAGTTATAGGTGTGAAAACTCATCCCCATTTGATGTTTTATCTTGTCAAAAGCAGCAGTACATTCAGTACTCACGATACAAACATGTCCCATGTCAAAGTTTTCGAACACAATTTATGCATATCACAGCATAACGGTATTTTAAGTGCATTTTTTTCGGCGGACGGATCCTTAATGTGGTCTTACCCCAAATAGATGTTTTGCATGTTACAAATCTTCACGAAGGCTAGACTGATATCAAGCTACACACATAACTAGATTAACCACAAATGGGAATGCATGTTACCGTTTTATCTCCGTCACGTAAGTTACAAGAACATATTACGTAAGTTATAGGTGTGAAAACTCATCCCCATTTGATGTTTTATCTTGTCTAAAGCAGCAGTACATTCAGTACTCACGATACAAACATGTCCCATGTCAAAGTTTTCGAACAAAATGTATGCATATCACAGCATAACGGTATTTTAAGTGCACTTTTTTCGGCGGACGGATCCTTAATGTGGTCTTACCCCAAATAGATGTTTTGCATGTTACAAATCTTCACGAAGGCTAGACTGATATCCAGCTACACACATAACTAGATTAACCACAAATGGGAATGCATGTTACCGTTTTATCTCCGTCACGTAAGTTACAAGAACATATTACGTAAGTTATAGGTGTGAAAACTCATCCCCATTTGATGTTTTATCTTGTCTAAAGCAGCAGTACATTCAGTACTCACGATACAAACATGTCCCATGTCAAAGTTTTCGAACAAAATTTATGCATATCACAGCATAACGGTATTTTAAGTGCACTTTTTTCGGCGGACGGATCCTTAATGTGGTCTTACCCCAAATAGATGTTTTGCATGTTACAAATCTTCACGAAGGCTAGACTGATATCAAGCTACACACATAACTAGATTAACCACAAATGGGAATGCATGTTACCGTTTTATCTCCGTCACGTAAGTTACAAGAACATATTACGTAAGTTATAGGTGTGAAAACTCATCCCCATTTGATGTTTTATCTTGTCTAAAGCAGCAGTACATTCAGTACTCACGATACAAACATGTCCCATGTCAAAGTTTTCGAACACAATTTATGCATATCACAGCAAAACGGTATTTTAAGTGCACTTTTTTCGGCGGACGGATCCTTAATGTGGTCTTACCCCAAATAGATGTTTTGCATGTTACAAATCTTCATGAAGGCTAGACTGATATCAAGCTACACACATAACTAGATTAACCACAAATGGGAATGCATGTTACCGTTTTATCTCCGTCACGTAAGTTACAAGAACATATTACGTAAGTTATAGGTGTGAAAACTCATCCCCATTTGATGTTTTATCTTGTCTAAAGCAGCAGTACATTCAGTACTCACGATACAAACATGTCCCATGTCAAAGTTTTCGAACACAATTTATGCATATCACAGCATAACGGTATTTTAAGTGCATTTTTTTCGGCGGACGGATCCTTAATGTGGTCTTACCCCAAATAGATGTTTTGCATGTTACAAATCTTCACGAAGGCTAGACTGATATCAAGCTACACACATAACTAGATTAACCACAAATGGGAATGCATGTTACCGTTTTATCTCCGTCACGTAAGTTACAAGAACATATTACGTAAGTTATAGGTGTGAAAACTCATCCCCATTTGATGTTTTATCTTGTCTAAAGCAGCAGTACATTCAGTACTCACGATACAAACATGTCCCATGTCAAAGTTTTCGAACAAAATGTATGCATATCACAGCATAACGGTATTTTAAGTGCACTTTTTTCGGCGGACGGATCCTTAATGTGGTCTTACCCCAAATAGATGTTTTGCATGTTACAAATCTTCACGAAGGCTAGACTGATATCCAGCTACACACATAACTAGATTAACCACAAATGGGAATGCATGTTACCGTTTTATCTCCGTCACGTAAGTTACAAGAACATATTACGTAAGTTATAGGTGTGAAAACTCATCCCCATTTGATGTTTTATCTTGTCTAAAGCAGCAGTACATTCAGTACTCACGATACAAACATGTCCCATGTCAAAGTTTTCGAACAAAATTTATGCATATCACAGCATAACGGTATTTTAAGTGCACTTTTTTCGGCGGACGGATCCTTAATGTGGTCTTACCCCAAATAGATGTTTTGCATGTTACAAATCTTCACGAAGGCTAGACTGATATCAAGCTACACACATAACTAGATTAACCACAAATGGGAATGCATGTTACCGTTTTATCTCCGTCAGGTAAGTTACAAGAACATATTACGTAAGTTATAGGTGTGAAAACTCATCCCCATTTGATGTTTTATCTTGTCTAAAGCAGCAGTACATTCAGTACTCACGATACAAACATGTCCCATGTCAAAGTTTTCGAACACAATTTATGCATATCACAGCAAAACGGTATTTTAAGTGCACTTTTTTCGGCGGACGGATCCTTAATGTGGTCTTACCCCAAATAGATGTTTTGCATGTTACAAATCTTCATGAAGGCTAGACTGATATCAAGCTACACACATAACTAGATTAACCACAAATGGGAATGCATGTTACCGTTTTATCTCCGTCACGTAAGTTACAAGAACATATTACGTAAGTTATAGGTGTGAAAACTCATCCCCATTTGATGTTTTATCTTGTCTAAAGCAGCAGTACATTCAGTACTCACGATACAAACATGTCCCATGTCAAAGTTTTCGAACACAATTTATGCATATCACAGCATAACGGTATTTTAAGTGCATTTTTTTCGGCGGACGGATCCTTAATGTGGTCTTACCCCAAATAGATGTTTTGCATGTTACAAATCTTCACGAAGGCTAGACTGATATCAAGCTACACACATAACTAGATTAACCACAAATGGGAATGCATGTTACCGTTTTATCTCCGTCACGTAAGTTACAAGAACATATTACGTAAGTTATAGGTGTGAAAACTCATCCCCATTTGATGTTTTATCTTGTCTAAAGCAGCAGTACATTCAGTACTCACGATACAAACATGTCCCATGTCAAAGTTTTCGAACAAAATGTATGCATATCACAGCATAACGGTATTTTAAGTGCACTTTTTTCGGCGCACGGATCCTTAATGTGGTCTTACCCCAAATAGATGTTTTGCATGTTACAAATCTTCACGAAGGCTAGACTGATATCCAGCTACACACATAACTAGATTAACCACAAATGGGAATGCATGTTACCGTTTTATCTCCGTCACGTAAGTTACAAGAACATATTACGTAAGTTATAGGTGTGAAAACTCATCCCCATTTGATGTTTTATCTTGTCTAAAGCAGCAGTACATTCAGTACTCACGATACAAACATGTCCCATGTCAAAGTTTTCGAACAAAATTTATGCATATCACAGCATAACGGTATTTTAAGTGCACTTTTTTCGGCGGACGGATCCTTAATGTGGTCTTACCCCAAATAGATGTTTTGCATGTTACAAATCTTCACGAAGGCTAGACTGATATCAAGCTACACACATAACTAGATTAACCACAAATGGGAATGCATGTTACCGTTTTATCTCCGTCACGTAAGTTACAAGAACATATTACGTAAGTTATAGGTGTGAAAACTCATCCCCATTTGATGTTTTATCTTGTCTAAAGCAGCAGTACATTCAGTACTCACGATACAAACATGTCCCATGTCAAAGTTTTCGAACAAAATTTATGCATATCACAGCATAACGGTATTTTAAGTGCACTTTTTTCGGCGGACGGATCCTTAATGTGGTCTTACCCCAAATAGATGTTTTGCATGTTACAAATCTTCACGAAGGCTAGACTGATATCAAGCTACACACATAACTAGATTAACCACAAATGGGAATGCATGTTACCGTTTTATCTCCGTCACGTAAGTTACAAGAACATATTACGTAAGTTATAGGTGTGAAAACTCATCCCCATTTGATGTTTTATCTTGTCTAAAGCAGCAGTACATTCAGTACTCACGATACAAACATGTCCCATGTCAAAGTTTTCGAACAAAATTTATGCATATCACAGCATAACGGTATTTTAAGTGCACTTTTTTCGGCGGACGGATCCTTAATGTGGTCTTACCCCAAATAGATGTTTTGCATGTTACAAATCTTCACGAAGGCTAGACTGATATCAAGCTACACACATAACTAGATTAACCACAAATGGGAATGCATGTTACCGTTTTATCTCCGTCACGTAAGTTACAAGAACATATTACGTAAGTTATAGGTGTGAAAACTCATCCCCATTTGATGTTTTATCTTGTCTAAAGCAGCAGTACATTCAGTACTCACGATACAAACATGTGCCATGTCAAAGTTTTCGAACAAAATTTATGCATATCACAGCATAACGGTATTTTAAGTGCACTTTTTTCGGCGGACGGATCCTTAATGTGGTCTTACCCCAAATAGATGTTTTGCATGTTACAAATCTTCACGAAGGCTAGACTGATATCAAGCTACACACATAACTAGATTAACCACAAATGGGAATGCATGTTACCGTTTTATCTCCGTCACGTAAGTTACAAGAACATATTACGTAAGTTATAGGTGTGAAAACTCATCCCCATTTGATGTTTTATCTTGTCTAAAGCAGCAGTACATTCAGTACTCACGATACAAACATGTGCCATGTCAAAGTTTTCGAACAAAATTTATGCATATCACAGCATAACGGTATTTTAAGTGCACTTTTTTCGGCGGACGGATCCTTAATGTGGTCTTACCCCAAATAGATGTTTTGCATGTTACAAATCTTCACGAAGGCTAGACTGATATCAAGCTACACACATAACTAGATTAACCACAAATGGGAATGCATGTTACCGTTTTATCTCCGTCACGTAAGTTACAAGAACATATTACGTAAGTTATAGGTGTGAAAACTCATCCCCATTTGATGTTTTATCTTGTCTAAAGCAGCAGTACATTCAGTACTCACGATACAAACATGTCCCATGTCAAAGTTTTCGAACAAAATTTATGCATATCACAGCATAACGGTATTTTAAGTGCACTTTTTTCGGCGGACGGATCCTTAATGTGGTCTTACCCCAAATAGATGTTTTGCATGTTACAAATCTTCACGAAGGCTAGACTGATATCAAGCTACACACATAACTAGATTAACCACAAATGGGAATGCATGTTACCGTTTTATCTCCGTCACGTAAGTTACAAGAACATATTACGTAAGTTACAGGTGTGAAAACTCATCCCCATTTGATGTTTTATCTTGTCTAAAGCAGCAGTACATTCAGTACTCACGATACAAACATGTCCCATGTCAAAGTTTTCGAACAAAATTTATGCATATCACAGCATAACGGTATTTTAAGTGCACTTTTTTCGGCGGACGGATCCTTAATGTGGTCTTACCCCAAATAGATGTTTTGCATGTTACAAATCTTCACGAAGGCTAGACTGATATCAAGCTACACACATAACTAGATTAACCACAAATGGGAATGCATGTTACCGTTTTATCTCCGTCACGTAAGTTACAAGAACATATTACGTAAGTTATAGGTGTGAAAACTCATCCCCATTTGATGTTTTATCTTGTCTAAAGCAGCAGTACATTCAGTACTCACGATACAAACATGTCCCATGTCAAAGTTTTCGAACACAATTTATGCATATCACAGCATAACGGTATTTTAAGTGCACTTTTTTCGGCGGACGGATCCTTAATGTGGTCTTACCCCAAATAGATGTTTTGCATGTTACAAATCTTCATGAAGGCTAGACTGATATCAAGCTACACACATAACTAGATTAACCACAAATGGGAATGCATGTTACCGTTTTATCTCCGTCACGTAAGTTACAAGAACATATTACGTAAGTTATAGGTGTGAAAACTCATCCCCATTTGATGTTTTATCTTGTCTAAAGCAGCAGTACATTCAGTACTCACGATACAAACATGTCCCATGTCAAAGTTTTCGAACACAATTTATGCATATCACAGCATAACGGTATTTTAAGTGCACTTTTTTCGGCGGACGGATCCTTAATGTGGTCTTACCCCAAATAGATGTTTTGCATGTTACAAATCTTCACGAAGGCTAGACTGATATCAAGCTACACACATAACTAGATTAACCACAAATGGGAATGCATGTTACCGTTTTATCTCCGTCACGTAAGTTACAAGAACATATTACGTAAGTTATAGGTGTGAAAACTCATCCCCATTTGATGTTTTATCTTGTCTAAAGCAGCAGTACATTCAGTACTCACGATACAAACATGTCCCATGTCAAAGTTTTCGAACAAAATTTATGCATATCACAGCATAACGGTATTTTAAGTGCACTTTTTTCGGCGGACGGATCCTTAATGTGGTCATACCCCAAATAGATGTTTTGCATGTTACAAATCTTCACGAAGGCTAGACTGATATCAAGCTACACACATAACTAGATTAACCACAAATGGGAATGCATGTTACCGTTTTATCTCCGTCACGTAAGTTACAAGAACATATTACGTAAGTTATAGGTGTGAAAACTCATCCCCATTTGATGTTTTATCTTGTCTAAAGCAGCAGTACATTCAGTACTCACGATACAAACATGTCCCATGTCAAAGTTTTCGAACAAAATTTATGCATATCACAGCATAACGGTATTTTAAGTGCACTTTTTTCGGCGGACGGATCCTTAATGTGGTCTTACCCCAAATAGATGTTTTGCATGTTACAAATCTTCACGAAGGCTAGACTGATATCCAGCTACACACATAACTAGATTAACCACAAATGGGAATGCATGTTACCGTTTTATCTCCGTCACGTAAGTTACAAGAACATATTACGTAAGTTATAGGTGTGAAAACTCATCCCCATTTGATGTTTTATCTTGTCTAAAGCAGCAGTACATTCAGTACTCACGATACAAACATGTCCCATGTCAAAGTTTTCGAACAAAATTTATGCATATCACAGCATAACGGTATTTTAAGTGCACTTTTTTCGGCGGACGGATCCTTAATGTGGTCTTACCCCAAATAGATGTTTTGCATGTTACAAATCTTCACGAAGGCTAGACTGATATCAAGCTACACACATAACTAGATTAACCACAAATGGGAATGCATGTTACCGTTTTATCTCCGTCACGTAAGTTACAAGAACATATTACGTAAGTTATAGGTGTGAAAACTCATCCCCATGTGATGTTTTATCTTGTCTAAAGCAGCAGTACATTCAGTACTCACGATACAAACATGTCCCATATCAAAGTTTTCGAACAAAATTTATGCATATCACAGCATAACGGTATTTTAAGTGCACTTTTTTCGACGGACGGATCCTTAATGTGGTCTTACCCCAAATAGATGTTTTGCATGTTACAAATCTTCACGAAGGCTAGACTGATATCAAGCTACACACATAACTAGATTAACCACAAATGGGAATGCATGTTACCGTTTTATCTCCGTCACGTAAGTTACAAGAACATATTACGTAAGTTATAGGTGTGAAAACTCATCCCCATTTGATGTTTTATCTTGTCTAAAGCAGCAGTACATTCAGTACTCACGATACAAACATGTCCCATGTCAAAGTTTTCGAACAAAATTTCTGCATATCACAGCATAACGGTATTTTAAGTGCACTTTTTTCGGCGGACGGATCCTTAATGTGGTCTTACCCCAAATAGATGTTTTGCATGTTACAAATCTTCACGAAGGCTAGACTGATATCAAGCTACACACATAACTAGATTAACCACAAATGGGAATGCATGTTACCGTTTTATCTCCGTCACGTAAGTTACAAGAACATATTACGTAAGTTATAGGTGTGAAAACTCATCCCCATTTGATGTTTTATCTTGTCTAAAGCAGCAGTACATTCAGTACTCACGATACAAACATGTGCCATGTCAAAGTTTTCGAACAAAATTTATGCATATCACAGCATAACGGTATTTTAAGTGCACTTTTTTCGGCGGACGGATCCTTAATGTGGTCTTACCCCAAATAGATGTTTTGCATGTTACAAATCTTCACGAAGGCTAGACTGATATCAAGCTACACACATAACTAGATTAACCACAAATGGGAATGCATGTTACCGTTTTATCTCCGTCACGTAAGTTACAAGAACATATTACGTAAGTTACAGGTGTGAAAACTCATCCCCATTTGATGTTTTATCTTGTCTAAAGCAGCAGTACATTCAGTACTCACGATACAAACATGTCCCATGTCAAAGTTTTCGAACAAAATTTATGCATATCACAGCATAACGGTATTTTAAGTGCACTTTTTTCGGCGGACGGATCCTTAATGTGGTCTTACCCCAAATAGATGTTTTGCATGTTACAAATCTTCACGAAGGCTAGACTGATATCAAGCTACACACATAACTAGATTAACCACAAATGGGAATGCATGTTACCGTTTTATCTCCGTCACGTAAGTTACAAGAACATATTACGTAAGTTATAGGTGTGAAAACTCATCCCCATTTGATGTTTTATCTTGTCTAAAGCAGCAGTACATTCAGTACTCACGATACAAACATGTCCCATGTCAAAGTTTTCGAACACAATTTATGCATATCACAGCATAACGGTATTTTAAGTGCACTTTTTTCGGCGGACGGATCCTTAATGTGGTCTTACCCCAAATAGATGTTTTGCATGTTACAAATCTTCATGAAGGCTAGACTGATATCAAGCTACACACATAACTAGATTAACCACAAATGGGAATGCATGTTACCGTTTTATCTCCGTCACGTAAGTTACAAGAACATATTACGTAAGTTATAGGTGTGAAAACTCATCCCCATTTGATGTTTTATCTTGTCTAAAGCAGCAGTACATTCAGTACTCACGATACAAACATGTCCCATGTCAAAGTTTTCGAACACAATTTATGCATATCACAGCATAACGGTATTTTAAGTGCACTTTTTTCGGCGGACGGATCCTTAATGTGGTCTTACCCCAAATAGATGTTTTGCATGTTACAAATCTTCACGAAGGCTAGACTGATATCAAGCTACACACATAACTAGATTAATCACAAATGGGAATGCATGTTACCGTTTTATCTCCGTCACGTAAGTTACAAGAACATATTACGTAAGTTATAGGTGTGAAAACTCATCCCCATTTGATGTTTTATCTTGTCTAAAGCAGCAGTACATTCAGTACTCACGATACAAACATGTCCCATGTCAAAGTTTTCGAACAAAATTTATGCATATCACAGCATAACGGTATTTTAAGTGCACTTTTTTCGGCGGACGGATCCTTAATGTGGTCATACCCCAAATAGATGTTTTGCATGTTACAAATCTTCACGAAGGCTAGACTGATATCAAGCTACACACATAACTAGATTAACCACAAATGGGAATGCATGTTACCGTTTTATCTCCGTCACGTAAGTTACAAGAACATATTACGTAAGTTATAGGTGTGAAAACTCATCCCCATTTGATGTTTTATCTTGTCTAAAGCAGCAGTACATTCAGTACTCACGATACAAACATGTCCCATGTCAAAGTTTTCGAACAAAATTTATGCATATCACAGCATAACGGTATTTTAAGTGCACTTTTTTCGGCGGACGGATCCTTAATGTGGTCTTACCCCAAATAGATGTTTTGCATGTTACAAATCTTCACGAAGGCTAGACTGATATCCAGCTACACACATAACTAGATTAACCACAAATGGGAATGCATGTTACCGTTTTATCTCCGTCACGTAAGTTACAAGAACATATTACGTAAGTTATAGGTGTGAAAACTCATCCCCATTTGATGTTTTATCTTGTCTAAAGCAGCAGTACATTCAGTACTCACGATACAAACATGTCCCATGTCAAAGTTTTCGAACAAAATTTATGCATATCACAGCATAACGGTATTTTAAGTGCACTTTTTTCGGCGGACGGATCCTTAATGTGGTCTTACCCCAAATAGATGTTTTGCATGTTACAAATCTTCACGAAGGCTAGACTGATATCAAGCTACACACATAACTAGATTAACCACAAATGGGAATGCATGTTACCGTTTTATCTCCGTCACGTAAGTTACAAGAACATATTACGTAAGTTATAGGTGTGAAAACTCATCCCCATGTGATGTTTTATCTTGTCTAAAGCAGCAGTACATTCAGTACTCACGATACAAACATGTCCCATGTCAAAGTTTTCGAACAAAATTTATGCATATCACAGCATAACGGTATTTTAAGTGCACTTTTTTCGACGGACGGATCCTTAATGTGGTCTTACCCCAAATAGATGTTTTGCATGTTACAAATCTTCACGAAGGCTAGACTGATATCAAGCTACACACATAACTAGATTAACCACAAATGGGAATGCATGTTACCGTTTTATCTCCGTCACGTAAGTTACAAGAACATATTACGTAAGTTATAGGTGTGAAAACTCATCCCCATTTGATGTTTTATCTTGTCTAAAGCAGCAGTACATTCAGTACTCACGATACAAACATGTCCCATGTCAAAGTTTTCGAACAAAATTTCTGCATATCACAGCATAACGGTATTTTAAGTGCACTTTTTTCGGCGGACGGATCCTTAATGTGGTCTTACCCCAAATAGATGTTTTGCATGTTACAAATCTTCACGAAGGCTAGACTGATATCAAGCTACACACATAACTAGATTAACCACAAATGGGAATGCATGTTACCGTTTTATCTCCGTCACGTAAGTTACAAGAACATATTACGTAAGTTATAGGTGTGAAAACTCATCCCCATTTGATGTTTTATCTTGTCTAAAGCAGCAGTACATTCAGTACTCACGATACAAACATGTGCCATGTCAAAGTTTTCGAACAAAATTTATGCATATCACAGCATAACGGTATTTTAAGTGCACTTTTTTCGGCGGACGGATCCTTAATGTGGTCTTACCCCAAATAGATGTTTTGCATGTTACAAATCTTCACGAAGGCTAGACTGATATCAAGCTACACACATATCTAGATTAACCTCACACGGGAATGCATGTTACCGTTTTATCTCCGTCACGTAAGTTACAAGAACATATTACGTAAGTTATAGGTGTGAAAACTCATCCCCATTTGATGTTTTATCTTGTCTAAAGCAGCAGTACATTCAGTACTCACGATACAAACATGTCCCATGTCAAAGTTTTCGAACAAAATTTATGCATATCACAGCATAACGGTATTTTAAGTGCACTTTTTTCGGCGGACGGATCCTTAATGTGGTCTTACCCCAAATAGATGTTTTGCATGTTACAAATCTTCACGAAGGCTAGACTGATATCAAGCTACACACATAACTAGATTAACCACAAATGGGAATGCATGTTACCGTTTTATCTCCGTCACGTAAGTTACAAGAACATATTACGTAAGTTATAGGTGTGAAAACTCATCCCCATTTGATGTTTTATCTTGTCTAAAGCAGCAGTACATTCAGTACTCACGATACAAACATGTCCCATGTCAAAGTTTTCGAACAAAATTTATGCATATCACAGCATAACGGTATTTTAAGTGCACTTTTTTCGGCGGACGGATCCTTAATGTGGTCTTACCCCAAATAGATGTTTTGCATGTTACAAATCTTCACGAAGGCTAGACTGATATCAAGCTACACACATAACTAGATTAACCACAAATGGGAATGCATGTTACCGTTTTATCTCCGTCACGTAAGTTACAAGAACATATTACGTAAGTCATAGGTGTGAAAACTCATCCCCATGTGATGTTTTATCTTGTCTAAAGCAGCAGTACATTCAGTACTCACGATACAAACATGTCCCATGTCAAAGTTTTCGAACAAAATTTATGCATATCACAGCATAACGGTATTTTAAGTGCACTTTTTTCGGCGGACGGATCCTTAATGTGGTCTTACCCCAAATAGATGTTTTGCATGTTACAAATCTTCACGAAGGCTAGACTGATATCAAGCTACACACATAACTAGATTAACCACAAATGGGAATGCATGTTACCGTTTTATCTCCGTCACGTAAGTTACAAGAACATATTACGTAAGTTATAGGTGTGAAAACTCATCCCCATTTGATGTTTTATCTTGTCTAAAGCAGCAGTACATTCAGTACTCACGATACAAACATGTCCCATGTCAAAGTTTTCGAACAAAATTTATGCATATCACAGCATAACGGTATTTTAAGTGCACTTTTTTCGGCGGACGGATCCTTAATGTGGTCTTACCCCAAATAGATGTTTTGCATGTTACAAATCTTCACGAAGGCTAGACTGATATCAAGCTACACACATAACTAGATTAACCACAAATGGGAATGCATGTTACCGTTTTATCTCCGTCACGTAAGTTACAAGAACATATTACGTAAGTTATAGGTGTGAAAACTCATCCCCATTTGATGTTTTATCTTGTCTAAAGCAGCAGTACATTCAGTACTCACGATACAAACATGTCCCATGTCAAAGTTTTCGAACAAAATTTATGCATATCACAGCATAACGGTATTTTAAGTGCACTTTTTTCGGCGGACGGATCCTTAATGTGGTGTTACCCCAAATAGATGTTTTGCATGTTACAAATCTTCATGAAGGCTAGACTGATATTAAGCTACACACATAACTAGATTAACCACAAATGGGAATGCATGTTACCGTTTTACCTCCGTCACGTAAGTTACAAGAACATATTACGTAAGTTATAGGTGTGAAAACTCATCCCCATTTGATGTTTTATCTTGTCTAAAGCAGCAGTACATTCAGTACTCACGATACAAACATGTCCCATGTCAAAGTTTTCGAACAAAATTTATGCATATCACAGCATATCGGTATTTTAAGTGCACTTTTTTCGGCGGACGGATCCTTAATGTGGTCTTACCCCAAATAGATGTTTTGCATGTTACAAATCTTCACGAAGGCTAGACTGATATCAAGCTACACACATAACTAGATTAACCACAAATGGGAATGCATGTTACCGTTTTATCTCCGTCACGTAAGTTACAAGAACATATTACGTAAGTTATAGGTGTGAAAACTCATCCCCATTTGATGTTTTATCTTGTCTAAAGCAGCAGTACATTCAGTACTCACGATACAAACATGTCCCATGTCAAAGTTTTCGAACAAAATTTCTGCATATCACAGCATAACGGTATTTTAAGTGCACTTTTTTCGGCGGACGGATCCTTAATGTGGTCTTACCCCAAATAGATGTTTTGCATGTTACAAATCTTCACGAAGGCTAGACTGATATCAAGCTACACACATAACTAGATTAACCACAAATGGGAATGCATGTTACCGTTTTATCTCCGTCACGTAAGTTACAAGAACATATTACGTAAGTTATAGGTGTGAAAACTCATCCCCATGTGATGTTTTATCTTGTCTAAAGCAGCAGTACATTCAGTACTCACGATACAAACATGTCCCATGTCAAAGTTTTCGAACAAAATTTATGCATATCACAGCATAACGGTATTTTAAGTGCACTTTTTTCGGCGGACGGATCCTTAATGTGGTCTTACCCCAAATAGATGTTTTGCATGTTACAAATCTTCACGAAGGCTAGACTGATATCAAGCTACACACATAACTAGATTAACCACAAATGGGAATGCATGTTACCGTTTTATCTCCGTCACGTAAGTTACAAGAACATATTACGTAAGTTATAGGTGTGAAAACTCATCCCCATTTGATGTTTTATCTTGTCTAAAGCAGCAGTACATTCAGTACTCACGATACAAACATGTCCCATGTCAAAGTTTTCGAACAAAATGTATGCATATCACAGCATAACGGTATTTTAAGTGCACTTTTTTCGGCGGACGGATCCTTAATGTGGTCTTACCCCAAATAGATGTTTTGCATGTTACAAATCTTCACGAAGGCTAGACTGATATCAAGCTACACACATAACTAGATTAACCACAAATGGGAATGCATGTTACCGTTTTATCTCCGTCACGTAAATTACAAGAACATATTACGTAAGTTATAGGTGTGAAAACTCATCCCCATTTGATGTTTTATCTTGTCTAAAGCAGCAGTACATTCAGTACTCACGATACAAACATGTCCCATGTCAAAGTTTTCGAACAAAATTTATGCATATCACAGCATAACGGTATTTTAAGTGCACTTTTTTCGGCGGACGGATCCTTAATGTGGTCTTACCCCAAATAGATGTTTTGCATGTTACAAATCTTCACGAAGGCTAGACTGATATCAAGCTACACACATAACTAGATTAACCACAAATGGGAATGCATGTTACCGTTTTATCTCCGTCACGTAAGTTACAAGAACATATTACGTAAGTTATAGGTGTGAAAACTCATCCCCATTTGATGTTTTATCTTGTCTAAAGCAGCAGTACATTCAGTACTCACGATACAAACATGTCCCATGTCAAAGTTTTCGAACAAAATTTATGCATATCACAGCATAACGGTATTTTAAGTGCACTTTTTTCGGCGGACGGATCCTTAATGTGGTGTTACCCCAAATAGATGTTTTGCATGTTACAAATCTTCACGAAGGCTAGACTGATATTAAGCTACACACATAACTAGATTAACCACAAATGGGAATGCATGTTACCGTTTTATCTCCGTCACGTAAGTTACAAGAACATATTACGTAAGTTATAGGTGTGAAAACTCATCCCCATTTGATGTTTTATCTTGTCTAAAGCAGCAGTACATTCAGTACTCACGATACAAACATGTCCCATGTCAAAGTTTTCGAACAAAATTTATGCATATCACAGCATATCGGTATTTTAAGTGCACTTTTTTCGGCGGACGGATCCTTAATGTGGTCTTACCCCAAATAGATGTTTTGCATGTTACAAATCTTCACGAAGGCTAGACTGATATCAAGCTACACACATAACTAGATTAACCACAAATGGGAATGCATGTTACCGTTTTATCTCCGTCACGTAAGTTACAAGAACATATTACGTAAGTTATAGGTGTGAAAACTCATCCCCATTTGATGTTTTATCTTGTCTAAAGCAGCAGTACATTCAGTACTCACGATACAAACATGTCCCATGTCAAAGTTTTCGAACAAAATTTCTGCATATCACAGCATAACGGTATTTTAAGTGCACTTTTTTCGGCGGACGGATCCTTAATGTGGTCTTACCCCAAATAGATGTTTTGCATGTTACAAATCTTCACGAAGGCTAGACTGATATCAAGCTACACACATAACTAGATTAACCACAAATGGGAATGCATGTTACCGTTTTATCTCCGTCACGTAAGTTACAAGAACATATTACGTAAGTTATAGGTGTGAAAACTCATCCCCATGTGATGTTTTATCTTGTCTAAAGCAGCAGTACATTCAGTACTCACGATACAAACATGTCCCATGTCAAAGTTTTCGAACAAAATTTATGCATATCACAGCATAACGGTATTTTAAGTGCACTTTTTTCGGCGGACGGATCCTTAATGTGGTCTTACCCCAAATAGATGTTTTGCATGTTACAAATCTTCACGAAGGCTAGACTGATATCAAGCTACACACATAACTAGATTAACCACAAATGGGAATGCATGTTACCGTTTTATCTCCGTCACGTAAGTTACAAGAACATATTACGTAAGTTATAGGTGTGAAAACTCATCCCCATTTGATGTTTTATCTTGTCTAAAGCAGCAGTACATTCAGTACTCACGATACAAACATGTCCCATGTCAAAGTTTTCGAACAAAATGTATGCATATCACAGCATAACGGTATTTTAAGTGCACTTTTTTCGGCGGACGGATCCTTAATGTGGTCTTACCCCAAATAGATGTTTTGCATGTTACAAATCTTCACGAAGGCTAGACTGATATCAAGCTACACACATAACTAGATTAACCACAAATGGGAATGCATGTTACCGTTTTATCTCCGTCACGTAAATTACAAGAACATATTACGTAAGTTATAGGTGTGAAAACTCATCCCCATTTGATGTTTTATCTTGTCTAAAGCAGCAGTACATTCAGTACTCACGATACAAACATGTCCCATGTCAAAGTTTTCGAACAAAATTTATGCATATCACAGCATAACGGTATTTTAAGTGCACTTTTTTCGGCGGACGGATCCTTAATGTGGTCTTACCCCAAATAGATGTTTTGCATGTTACAAATCTTCACGAAGGCTAGACTGATATCAAGCTACACACATAACTAGATTAACCACAAATGGGAATGCATGTTACCGTTTTATCTCCGTCACGTAAGTTACAAGAACATATTACGTAAGTTATAGGTGTGAAAACTCATCCCCATTTGATGTTTTATCTTGTCTAAAGCAGCAGTACATTCAGTACTCACGATACAAACATGTCCCATGTCAAAGTTTTCGAACAAAATTTATGCATATCACAGCATAACGGTATTTTAAGTGCACTTTTTTCGGCGGACGGATCCTTAATGTGGTGTTACCCCAAATAGATGTTTTGCATGTTACAAATCTTCACGAAGGCTAGACTGATATTAAGCTACACACATAACTAGATTAACCACAAATGGGAATGCATGTTACCGTTTTATCTCCGTCACGTAAGTTACAAGAACATATTACGTAAGTTATAGGTGTGAAAACTCATCCCCATTTGATGTTTTATCTTGTCTAAAGCAGCAGTACATTCAGTACTCACGATACAAACATGTCCCATGTCAAAGTTTTCGAACAAAATTTATGCATATCACAGCATATCGGTATTTTAAGTGCACTTTTTTCGGCGGACGGATCCTTAATGTGGTCTTACCCCAAATAGATGTTTTGCATGTTACAAATCTTCACGAAGGCTAGACTGATATCAAGCTACACACATAACTAGATTAACCACAAATGGGAATGCATGTTACCGTTTTATCTCCGTCACGTAAGTTACAAGAACATATTACGTAAGTTATAGGTGTGAAAACTCATCCCCATGTGATGTTTTATCTTGTCTAAAGCAGCAGTACATTCAGTACTCACGATACAAACATGTCCCATGTCAAAGTTTTCGAACAAAATTTATGCATATCACAGCATAACGGTATTTTAAGTGCACTTTTTTCGGCGGACGGATCCTTAATGTGGTCTTACCCCAAATAGATGTTTTGCATGTTACAAATCTTCACGAAGGCTAGACTGATATCAAGCTACACACATAACTAGATTAACCACAAATGGGAATGCATGTTACCGTTTTATCTCCGTCACGTAAGTTACAAGAACATATTACGTAAGTTATAGGTGTGAAAACTCATCCCCATTTGATGTTTTATCTTTTCTAAAGCAGCAGTACATTCAGTACTCACGATACAAACATGTCCCATGTCAAAGTTTTCGAACAAAATGTATGCATATCACAGCATAACGGTATTTTAAGTGCACTTTTTTCGGCGGACGGATCCTTAATGTGGTCTTACCCCAAATAGATGTTTTGCATGTTACAAATCTTCACGAAGGCTAGACTGATATCAAGCTACACACATAACTAGATTAACCACAAATGGGAATGCATGTTACCGTTTTATCTCCGTCACGTAAATTACAAGAACATATTACGTAAGTTATAGGTGTGAAAACTCATCCCCATTTGATGTTTTATCTTGTCTAAAGCAGCAGTACATTCAGTACTCACGATACAAACATGTCCCATGTCAAAGTTTTCGAACAAAATTTATGCATATCACAGCATAACGGTATTTTAAGTGCACTTTTTTCGGCGGACGGATCCTTAATGTGGTGTTACCCCAAATAGATGTTTTGCATGTTACAAATCTTCACGAAGGCTAGACTGATATCAAGCTACACACATAACTAGATTAACCACAAATGGGAATGCATGTTACCGTTTTATCTCCGTCACGTAAGTTACAAGAACATATTACGTAAGTTATAGGTGTGAAAACTCATCCCCATTTGATGTTTTATCTTGTCTAAAGCAGCAGTACATTCAGTACTCACGATACAAACATGTCCCATGTCAAAGTTTTCGAACAAAATTTATGCATATCACAGCATATCGGTATTTTAAGTGCACTTTTTTCGGCGGACGGATCCTTAATGTGGTCTTACCCCAAATATATGTTTTGCATGTTACAAATCTTCACGAAGGCTAGACTGATATCAAGCTACACACATAACTAGATTAACCACAAATGGGAATGCATGTTACCGTTTTATCTCCGTCACGTAAGTTACAAGAACATATTACGTAAGTTATAGGTGTGAAAACTCATCCCCATTTGATGTTTTATCTTGTCTAAAGCAGCAGTACATTCAGTACTCACGATACAAACATGTCGCATGTCAAAGTTTTCGAACAAAATTTATGCATATCACAGCATAACGGTATTTTAAGTGCACTTTTTTCGGCGGACGGATCCTTAATGTGGTCTTACCCCAAATAGATGTTTTGCATGTTACAAATCTTCACGAAGGCTAGACTGATATCAAGCTACACACATAACTAGATTAACCACAAATGGGAATGCATGTTACCGTTTTATCTCCGTCACGTAAGTTACAAGAACATATTACGTAAGTTATAGGTGTGAAAACTCATCCCCATTTGATGTTTTATCTTGTCTAAAGCAGCAGTACATTCAGTACTCACGATACAAACATGTCCCATGTCAAAGTTTTCGAACAAAATTTCTGCATATCACAGCATAACGGTATTTTAAGTGCACTTTTTTCGGCGGACGGATCCTTAATGTGGTCTTACCCCAAATAGATGTTTTGCATGTTACAAATCTTCACGAAGGCTAGACTGATATCAAGCTACACACATAACTAGATTAACCACAAATGGGAATGCATGTTACCGTTTTATCTCCGTCACGTAAGTTACAAGAACATATTACGTAAGTTATAGGTGTGAAAACTCATCCCCATTTGATGTTTTATCTTGTCTAAAGCAGCATTACATTCAGTACTCACGATACAAACATGTCCCATGTCAAAGTTTTCGAACAAAATTTATGCATATCACAGCATAACGGTATTTTAAGTGCACTTTTTTCGGCGGACGGATCCTTAATGTGGTCTTACCCCAAATAGATGTTTTGCATGTTACAAATCTTCACGAAGGCTAGACTGATATCAAGCTACACACATAACTAGATTAACCACAAATGGGAATGCATGTTACCGTTTTATCTCCGTCACGTAAGTTACAAGAACATATTACGTAAGTTATAGGTGTGAAAACTCATCCCCATTTGATGTTTTATCTTGTCTAAAGCAGCAGTACATTCAGTACTCACGATACAAACATGTCCCATGTCAAAGTTTTCGAACAAAATTTATGCATATCACAGCATAACGGTATTTTAAGTGCACTTTTTTCGGCGGACGGATCCTTAATGTGGTCTTACCCCAAATAGATGTTTTGCATGTTACAAATCTTCACGAAGGCTAGACTGATATCAAGCTACACACATAACTAGATTAACCACAAATGGGAATGCATGTTACCGTTTTATCTCCGTCACGTAAGTTACAAGAACATATTACGTAAGTTATAGGTGTGAAAACTCATCCCCATTTGATGTTTTATCTTGTCTAAAGCAGCAGTACATTCAGTACTCACGATACAAACATGTCCCATGTCAAAGTTTTCGAACAAAATTTATGCATATCACAGCATAACGGTATTTTAAGTGCACTTTTTTCGGCGGACGGATCCTTAATGTGGTCTTACCCCAAATAGATGTTTTGCATGTTACAAATCTTCACGAAGGCTAGACTGATATCAAGCTACACACATAACTAGATTAACCACAAATGGGAATGCATGTTACCGTTTTATCTCCGTCACGTAAGTTACAAGAACATATTACGTAAGTTATAGGTGTGAAAACTCATCCCCATTTGATGTTTTATCTTGTCTAAAGCAGCAGTACATTCAGTACTCACGATACAAACATGTCCCATGTCAAAGTTTTCGAACAAAATTTCTGCATATCACAGCATAACGGTATTTTAAGTGCACTTTTTTCGGCGGACGGATCCTTAATGTGGTCTTACCCCAAATAGATGTTTTGCATGTTACAAATCTTCACGAAGGCTAGACTGATATCAAGCTACACACATAACTAGATTAACCACAAATGGGAATGCATGTTACCGTTTTATCTCCGTCACGTAAGTTACAAGAACATATTACGTAAGTTATAGGTGTGAAAACTCATCCCCATTTGATGTTTTATCTTGTCTAAAGCAGCAGTACATTCAGTACTCACGATACAAACATGTCCCATGTCAAAGTTTTCGAACAAAATTTCTGCATATCACAGCATAACGGTATTTTAAGTGCACTTTTTTCGGCGGACGGATCCTTAATGTGGTCTTACCCCAAATATATGTTTTGCATGTTACAAATCTTCACGAAGGCTAGACTGATATCAAGCTACACACATAACTAGATTAACCACAAATGGGAATGCATGTTACCGTTTTATCTCCGTCACGTAAGTTACAAGAACATATTACGTAAGTTATAGGTGTGAAAACTCATCCCCATTTGATGTTTTATCTTGTCTAAAGCAGCAGTACATTCAGTACTCACGATACAAACATGTCCCATGTCAAAGTTTTCGAACAAAATTTCTGCATATCACAGCATAACGGTATTTTAAGTGCACTTTTTTCGGCGGACGGATCCTTAATGTGGTCTTACCCCAAATAGATGTTTTGCATGTTACAAATCTTCACGAAGGCTAGACTGATATCAAGCTACACACATAACTAGATTAACCACAAATGGGAATGCATGTTACCGTTTTATCTCCGTCACGTAAGTTACAAGAACATATTACGTAAGTTATAGGTGTGAAAACTCATCCCCATGTGATGTTTTATCTTGTCTAAAGCAGCAGTACATTCAGTACTCACGATACAAACATGTCCCATGTCAAAGTTTTCGAACAAAATTTATGCATATCACAGCATAACGGTATTTTAAGTGCACTTTTTTCGGCGGACGGATCCTTAATGTGGTCTTACCCCAAATAGATGTTTTGCATGTTACAAATCTTCACGAAGGCTAGACTGATATCAAGCTACACACATAACTAGATTAACCACAAATGGGAATGCATGTTACCGTTTTATCTCCGTCACGTAAGTTACAAGAACATATTACGTAAGTTATAGGTGTGAAAACTCATCCCCATTTGATGTTTTATCTTTTCTAAAGCAGCAGTACATTCAGTACTCACGATACAAACATGTCCCATGTCAAAGTTTTCGAACAAAATGTATGCATATCACAGCATAACGGTATTTTAAGTGCACTTTTTTCGGCGGACGGATCCTTAATGTGGTCTTACCCCAAATAGATGTTTTGCATGTTACAAATCTTCACGAAGGCTAGACTGATATCAAGCTACACACATAACTAGATTAACCACAAATGGGAATGCATGTTACCGTTTTATCTCCGTCACGTAAATTACAAGAACATATTACGTAAGTTATAGGTGTGAAAACTCATCCCCATTTGATGTTTTATCTTGTCTAAAGCAGCAGTACATTCAGTACTCACGATACAAACATGTCCCATGTCAAAGTTTTCGAACAAAATTTATGCATATCACAGCATAACGGTATTTTAAGTGCACTTTTTTCGGCGGACGGATCCTTAATGTGGTGTTACCCCAAATAGATGTTTTGCATGTTACAAATCTTCACGAAGGCTAGACTGATATCAAGCTACACACATAACTAGATTAACCACAAATGGGAATGCATGTTACCGTTTTATCTCCGTCACGTAAGTTACAAGAACATATTACGTAAGTTATAGGTGTGAAAACTCATCCCCATTTGATGTTTTATCTTGTCTAAAGCAGCAGTACATTCAGTACTCACGATACAAACATGTCGCATGTCAAAGTTTTCGAAAAAAATTTATGCATATCACAGCATAACGGTATTTTAAGTGCACTTTTTTCGGCGGACGGATCCTTAATGTGGTCTTACCCCAAATAGATGTTTTGCATGTTACAAATCTTCACGAAGGCTAGACTGATATCAAGCTACACACATAACTAGATTAACCACAAATGGGAATGCATGTTACCGTTTTATCTCCGTCACGTAAGTTACAAGAACATATTACGTAAGTTATAGGTGTGAAAACTCATCCCCATTTGATGTTTTATCTTGTCTAAAGCAGCAGTACATTCAGTACTCACGATACAAACATGTCCCATGTCAAAGTTTTCGAACAAAATTTATGCATATCACAGCATAACGGTATTTTAAGTGCACTTTTTTCGGCGGACGGATCCTTAATGTGGTCTTACCCCAAATAGATGTTTTGCATGTTACAAATCTTCACGAAGGCTAGACTGATATCAAGCTACACACATAACTAGATTAACCACAAATGGGAATGCATGTTACCGTTTTATCTCCGTCACGTAAGTTACAAGAACATATTACGTAAGTTATAGGTGTGAAAACTCATCCCCATTTGATGTTTTATCTTGTCTAAAGCAGCAGTACATTCAGTACTCACGATACAAACATGTGCCATGTCAAAGTTTTCGAACAAAATTTATGCATATCACAGCATAACGGTATTTTAAGTGCACTTTTTTCGGCGGACGGATCCTTAATGTGGTCTTACCCCAAATAGATGTTTTGCATGTTACAAATCTTCACGAAGGCTAGACTGATATCAAGCTACACACATATCTAGATTAACCACACACGGGAATGCATGTTACCGTTTTATCTCCGTCACGTAAGTTACAAGAACATATTACGTAAGTTATAGGTGTGAAAACTCATCCCCATTTGATGTTTTATCTTGTCTAAAGCAGCAGTACATTCAGTACTCACGATACAAACATGTCCCATGTCAAAGTTTTCGAACAAAATTTATGCATATCACAGCATAACGGTATTTTAAGTGCACTTTTTTCGGCGGACGGATCCTTAATGTGGTCTTACCCCAAATAGATGTTTTGCATGTTACAAATCTTCACGAAGGCTAGACTGATATCAAGCTACACACATAACTAGATTAACCACAAATGGGAATGCATGTTACCGTTTTATCTCCGTCACGTAAGTTACAAGAACATATTACGTAAGTTATAGGTGTGAAAACTCATCCCCATTTGATGTTTTATCTTGTCTAAAGCAGCAGTACATTCAGTACTCACGATACAAACATGTCCCATGTCAAAGTTTTCGAACAAAATTTATGCATATCACAGCATAACGGTATTTTAAGTGCACTTTTTTCGGCGGACGGATCCTTAATGTGGTCTTACCCCAAATATATGTTTTGCATGTTACAAATCTTCACGAAGGCTAGACTGATATCAAGCTACACACATAACTAGATTAACCACAAATGGGAATGCATGTTACCGTTTTATCTCCGTCACGTAAGTTACAAGAACATATTACGTAAGTTATAGGTGTGAAAACTCATCCCCATTTGATGTTTTATCTTGTCTAAAGCAGCAGTACATTCAGTACTCACGATACAAACATGTCGCATGTCAAAGTTTTCGAACAAAATTTATGCATATCACAGCATAACGGTATTTTAAGTGCACTTTTTTCGGCGGACGGATCCTTAATGTGGTCTTACCCCAAATAGATGTTTTGCATGTTACAAATCTTCACGAAGGCTAGACTGATATCAAGCTACACACATAACTAGATTAACCACAAATGGGAATGCATGTTACCGTTTTATCTCCGTCACGTAAGTTACAAGAACATATTACGTAAGTTATAGGTGTGAAAACTCATCCCCATTTGATGTTTTATCTTGTCTAAAGCAGCAGTACATTCAGTACTCACGATACAAACATGTCCCATGTCAAAGTTTTCGAACAAAATTTATGCATATCACAGCATAACGGTATTTTAAGTGCACTTTTTTCGGCGGACGGATCCTTAATGTGGTCTTACCCCAAATAGATGTTTTGCATGTTACAAATCTTCACGAAGGCTAGACTGATATCAAGCTACACACATAACTAGATTAACCACAAATGGGAATGCATGTTACCGTTTTATCTCCGTCACGTAAGTTACAAGAACATATTACGTAAGTTATAGGTGTGAAAACTCATCCCCATTTGATGTTTTATCTTGTCTAAAGCAGCAGTACATTCAGTACTCACGATACAAACATGTCCCATGTCAAAGTTTTCGAACAAAATTTCTGCATATCACAGCATAACGGTATTTTAAGTGCACTTTTTTCGGCGGACGGATCCTTAATGTGGTCTTACCCCAAATAGATGTTTTGCATGTTACAAATCTTCACGAAGGCTAGACTGATATCAAGCTACACACATAACTAGATTAACCACAAATGGGAATGCATGTTACCGTTTTATCTCCGTCACGTAAGTTACAAGAACATATTACGTAAGTTATAGGTGTGAAAACTCATCCCCATTTGATGTTTTATCTTGTCTAAAGCAGCAGTACATTCAGTACTCACGATACAAACATGTCCCATGTCAAAGTTTTCGAACAAAATTTCTGCATATCACAGCATAACGGTATTTTAAGTGCACTTTTTTCGGCGGACGGATCCTTAATGTGGTCTTACCCCAAATATATGTTTTGCATGTTACAAATCTTCACGAAGGCTAGACTGATATCAAGCTACACACATAACTAGATTAACCACAAATGGGAATGCATGTTACCGTTTTATCTCCGTCACGTAAGTTACAAGAACATATTACGTAAGTTATAGGTGTGAAAACTCATCCCCATTTGATGTTTTATCTTGTCTAAAGCAGCAGTACATTCAGTACTCACGATACAAACATGTCCCATGTCAAAGTTTTCGAACAAAATTTCTGCATATCACAGCATAACGGTATTTTAAGTGCACTTTTTTCGGCGGACGGATCCTTAATGTGGTCTTACCCCAAATAGATGTTTTGCATGTTACAAATCTTCACGAAGGCTAGGCTGATATCAAGCTACACACATAACTAGATTAACCACAAATGGGAATGCATGTTACCGTTTTATCTCCGTCACGTAAGTTACAAGAACATATTACGTAAGTTATAGGTGTGAAAACTCATCCCCATTTGATGTTTTATCTTGTCTAAAGCAGCAGTACATTCAGTACTCACGATACAAACATGTCGCATGTCAAAGTTTTCGAACAAAATTTATGCATATCACAGCATAACGGTATTTTAAGTGCACTTTTTTCGGCGGACGGATCCTTAATGTGGTCTTACCCCAAATAGATGTTTTGCATGTTACAAATCTTCACGAAGGCTAGACTGATATCAAGCTACACACATAACTAGATTAACCACAAATGGGAATGCATGTTACCGTTTTATCTCCGTCACGTAAGTTACAAGAACATATTACGTAAGTTATAGGTGTGAAAACTCATCCCCATTTGATGTTTTATCTTGTCTAAAGCAGCAGTACATTCAGTACTCACGATACAAACATGTCCCATGTCAAAGTTTTCGAACAAAATTTATGCATATCACAGCATAACGGTATTTTAAGTGCACTTTTTTCGGCGGACGGATCCTTAATGTGGTCTTACCCCAAATAGATGTTTTGCATGTTACAAATCTTCACGAAGGCTAGACTGATATCAAGCTACACACATAACTAGATTAACCACAAATGGGAATGCATGTTACCGTTTTATCTCCGTCACGTAAGTTACAAGAACATATTACGTAAGTTATAGGTGTGAAAACTCATCCCCATTTGATGTTTTATCTTGTCTAAAGCAGCAGTACATTCAGTACTCACGATACAAACATGTCCCATGTCAAAGTTTTCGAACAAAATTTCTGCATATCACAGCATAACGGTATTTTAAGTGCACTTTTTTCGGCGGACGGATCCTTAATGTGGTCTTACCCCAAATATATGTTTTGCATGTTACAAATCTTCACGAAGGCTAGACTGATATCAAGCTACACACATAACTAGATTAACCACAAATGGGAATGCATGTTACCGTTTTATCTCCGTCACGTAAGTTACAAGAACATATTACGTAAGTTATAGGTGTGAAAACTCATCCCCATTTGATGTTTTATCTTGTCTAAAGCAGCAGTACATTCAGTACTCACGATACAAACATGTCCCATGTCAAAGTTTTCGAACAAAATTTCTGCATATCACAGCATAACGGTATTTTAAGTGCACTTTTTTCGGCGGACGGATCCTTAATGTGGTCTTACCCCAAATAGATGTTTTGCATGTTACAAATCTTCACGAAGGCTAGACTGATATCAAGCTACACACATAACTAGATTAACCACAAATGGGAATGCATGTTACCGTTTTATCTCCGTCACGTAAGTTACAAGAACATATTACGTAAGTTATAGGTGTGAAAACTCATCCCCATTTGATGTTTTATCTTGTCTAAAGCAGCAGTACATTCAGTACTCACGATACAAACATGTCCCATGTCAAAGTTTTCGAACAAAATTTATGCATATCACAGCATAACGGTATTTTAAGTGCACTTTTTTCGGCGGACGGATCCTTAATGTGGTCTTACCCCAAATAGATGTTTTGCATGTTACAAATCTTCACGAAGGCTAGACTGATATCAAGCTACACACATAACTAGATTAACCACAAATGGGAATGCATGTTACCGTTTTATCTCCGTCACGTAAGTTACAAGAACATATTACGTAAGTTATAGGTGTGAAAACTCATCCCCATTTGATGTTTTATCTTGTCTAAAGCAGCAGTACATTCAGTACTCACGATACAAACATGTCCCATGTCAAAGTTTTCGAACAAAATTTCTGCATATCACAGCATAACGGTATTTTAAGTGCACTTTTTTCGGCGGACGGATCCTTAATGTGGTCTTACCCCAAATATATGTTTTGCATGTTACAAATCTTCACGAAGGCTAGACTGATATCAAGCTACACACATAACTAGATTAACCACAAATGGGAATGCATGTTACCGTTTTATCTCCGTCACGTAAGTTACAAGAACATATTACGTAAGTTATAGGTGTGAAAACTCATCCCCATTTGATGTTTTATCTTGTCTAAAGCAGCAGTACATTCAGTACTCACGATACAAACATGTCCCATGTCAAAGTTTTCGAACAAAATTTCTGCATATCACAGCATAACGGTATTTTAAGTGCACTTTTTTCGGCGGACGGATCCTTAATGTGGTCTTACCCCAAATAGATGTTTTGCATGTTACAAATCTTCACGAAGGCTAGACTGATATCAAGCTACACACATAACTAGATTAACCACAAATGGGAATGCATGTTACCGTTTTATCTCCGTCACGTAAGTTACAAGAACATATTACGTAAGTTATAGGTGTGAAAACTCATCCCCATTTGATGTTTTATCTTGTCTAAAGCAGCAGTACATTCAGTACTCACGATACAAACATGTCCCATGTCAAAGTTTTCGAACAAAATTTATGCATATCACAGCATAACGGTATTTTAAGTGCACTTTTTTCGGCGGACGGATCCTTAATGTGGTCTTACCCCAAATAGATGTTTTGCATGTTACAAATCTTCACGAAGGCTAGACTGATATCAAGCTACACACATAACTAGATTAACCACAAATGGGAATGCATGTTACCGTTTTATCTCCGTCACGTAAGTTACAAGAACATATTACGTAAGTTATAGGTGTGAAAACTCATCCCCATGTGATGTTTTATCTTGTCTAAAGCAGCAGTACATTCAGTACTCACGATACAAACATGTCCCATGTCAAAGTTTTCGAACAAAATTTATGCATATCACAGCATAACGGTATTTTAAGTGCACTTTTTTCGGCGGACGGATCCTTAATGTGGTCTTACCCCAAATAGATGTTTTGCATGTTACAAATCTTCACGAAGGCTAGACTGATATCAAGCTACACACATAACTAGATTAACCACAAATGGGAATGCATGTTACCGTTTTATCTCCGTCACGTAAGTTACAAGAACATATTACGTAAGTTATAGGTGTGAAAACTCATCCCCATTTGATGTTTTATCTTTTCTAAAGCAGCAGTACATTCAGTTCTCACGATACAAACATGTCCCATGTCAAAGTTTTCGAACAAAATGTATGCATATCACAGCATAACGGTATTTTAAGTGCACTTTTTTCGGCGGACGGATCCTTAATGTGGTCTTACCCCAAATAGATGTTTTGCATGTTACAAATCTTCACGAAGGCTAGACTGATATCAAGCTACACACATAACTAGATTAACCACAAATGGGAATGCATGTTACCGTTTTATCTCCGTCACGTAAATTACAAGAACATATTACGTAAGTTATAGGTGTGAAAACTCATCCCCATTTGATGTTTTATCTTGTCTAAAGCAGCAGTACATTCAGTACTCACGATACAAACATGTCCCATGTCAAAGTTTTCGAACAAAATTTATGCATATCACAGCATAACGGTATTTTAAGTGCACTTTTTTCGGCGGACGGATCCTTAATGTGGTGTTACCCCAAATAGATGTTTTGCATGTTACAAATCTTCACGAAGGCTAGACTGATATCAAGCTACACACATAACTAGATTAACCACAAATGGGAATGCATGTTACCGTTTTATCTCCGTCACGTAAGTTACAAGAACATATTACGTAAGTTATAGGTGTGAAAACTCATCCCCATTTGATGTTTTATCTTGTCTAAAGCAGCAGTACATTCAGTACTCACGATACAAACATGTCCCATGTCAAAGTTTTCGAACAAAATTTATGCATATCACAGCATATCGGTATTTTAAGTGCACTTTTTTCGGCGGACGGATCCTTAATGTGGTCTTACCCCAAATATATGTTTTGCATGTTACAAATCTTCACGAAGGCTAGACTGATATCAAGCTACACACATAACTAGATTAACCACAAATGGGAATGCATGTTACCGTTTTATCTCCGTCACGTAAGTTACAAGAACATATTACGTAAGTTATAGGTGTGAAAACTCATCCCCATTTGATGTTTTATCTTGTCTAAAGCAGCAGTACATTCAGTACTCACGATACAAACATGTCGCATGTCAAAGTTTTCGAACAAAATTTATGCATATCACAGCATAACGGTATTTTAAGTGCACTTTTTTCGGCGGACGGATCCTTAATGTGGTCTTACCCCAAATAGATGTTTTGCATGTTACAAATCTTCACGAAGGCTAGACTGATATCAAGCTACACACATAACTAGATTAACCACAAATGGGAATGCATGTTACCGTTTTATCTCCGTCACGTAAGTTACAAGAACATATTACGTAAGTTATAGGTGTGAAAACTCATCCCCATTTGATGTTTTATCTTGTCTAAAGCAGCAGTACATTCAGTACTCACGATACAAACATGTCCCATGTCAAAGTTTTCGAACAAAATTTATGCATATCACAGCATAACGGTATTTTAAGTGCACTTTTTTCGGCGGACGGATCCTTAATGTGGTCTTACCCCAAATAGATGTTTTGCATGTTACAAATCTTCACGAAGGCTAGACTGATATCAAGCTACACACATAACTAGATTAACCACAAATGGGAATGCATGTTACCGTTTTATCTCCGTCACGTAAGTTACAAGAACATATTACGTAAGTTATAGGTGTGAAAACTCATCCCCATTTGATGTTTTATCTTGTCTAAAGCAGCATTACATTCAGTACTCACGATACAAACATGTCCCATGTCAAAGTTTTCGAACAAAATTTATGCATATCACAGCATAACGGTATTTTAAGTGCACTTTTTTCGGCGGACGGATCCTTAATGTGGTCTTACCCCAAATAGATGTTTTGCATGTTACAAATCTTCACGAAGGCTAGACTGATATCAAGCTACACACATAACTAGATTAACCACAAATGGGAATGCATGTTACCGTTTTATCTCCGTCACGTAAGTTACAAGAACATATTACGTAAGTTATAGGTGTGAAAACTCATCCCCATTTGATGTTTTATCTTGTCTAAAGCAGCAGTACATTCAGTACTCACGATACAAACATGTCCCATGTCAAAGTTTTCGAACAAAATTTATGCATATCACAGCATAACGGTATTTTAAGTGCACTTTTTTCGGCGGACGGATCCTTAATGTGGTCTTACCCCAAATAGATGTTTTGCATGTTACAAATCTTCACGAAGGCTAGACTGATATCAAGCTACACACATAACTAGATTAACCACAAATGGGAATGCATGTTACCGTTTTATCTCCGTCACGTAAGTTACAAGAACATATTACGTAAGTTATAGGTGTGAAAACTCATCCCCATTTGATGTTTTATCTTGTCTAAAGCAGCAGTACATTCAGTACTCACGATACAAACATGTCCCATGTCAAAGTTTTCGAACAAAATTTATGCATATCACAGCATAACGGTATTTTAAGTGCACTTTTTTCGGCGGACGGATCCTTAATGTGGTCTTACCCCAAATAGATGTTTTGCATGTTACAAATCTTCACGAAGGCTAGACTGATATCAAGCTACACACATAACTAGATTAACCACAAATGGGAATGCATGTTACCGTTTTATCTCCGTCACGTAAGTTACAAGAACATATTACGTAAGTTATAGGTGTGAAAACTCATCCCCATTTGATGTTTTATCTTGTCTAAAGCAGCAGTACATTCAGTACTCACGATACAAACATGTCCCATGTCAAAGTTTTCGAACAAAATTTCTGCATATCACAGCATAACGGTATTTTAAGTGCACTTTTTTCGGCGGACGGATCCTTAATGTGGTCTTACCCCAAATAGATGTTTTGCATGTTACAAATCTTCACGAAGGCTAGACTGATATCAAGCTACACACATAACTAGATTAACCACAAATGGGAATGCATGTTACCGTTTTATCTCCGTCACGTAAGTTACAAGAACATATTACGTAAGTTATAGGTGTGAAAACTCATCCCCATTTGATGTTTTATCTTGTCTAAAGCAGCAGTACATTCAGTACTCACGATACAAACATGTCCCATGTCAAAGTTTTCGAACAAAATTTCTGCATATCACAGCATAACGGTATTTTAAGTGCACTTTTTTCGGCGGACGGATCCTTAATGTGGTCTTACCCCAAATAGATGTTTTGCATGTTACAAATCTTCACGAAGGCTAGACTGATATCAAGCTACACACATAACTAGATTAACCACAAATGGGAATGCATGTTACCGTTTTATCTCCGTCACGTAAGTTACAAGAACATATTACGTAAGTTATAGGTGTGAAAACTCATCCCCATTTGATGTTTTATCTTGTCTAAAGCAGCAGTACATTCAGTACTCACGATACAAACATGTCCCATGTCAAAGTTTTCGAACAAAATTTCTGCATATCACAGCATAACGGTATTTTAAGTGCACTTTTTTCGGCGGACGGATCCTTAATGTGGTCTTACCCCAAATAGATGTTTTGCATGTTACAAATCTTCACGAAGGCTAGACTGATATCAAGCTACACACATAACTAGATTAACCACAAATGGGAATGCATGTTACCGTTTTATCTCCGTCACGTAAGTTACAAGAACATATTACGTAAGTTATAGGTGTGAAAACTCATCCCCATGTGATGTTTTATCTTGTCTAAAGCAGCAGTACATTCAGTACTCACGATACAAACATGTCCCATGTCAAAGTTTTCGAACAAAATTTATGCATATCACAACATAACGGTATTTTAAGTGCACTTTTTTCGGCGGACGGATCCTTAATGTGGTCTTACCCCAAATAGATGTTTTGCATGTTACAAATCTTCACGAAGGCTAGACTGATATCAAGCTACACACATAACTAGATTAACCACAAATGGGAATGCATGTTACCGTTTTATCTCCGTCACGTAAGTTACAAGAACATATTACGTAAGTTATAGGTGTGAAAACTCATCCCCATTTGATGTTTTATCTTTTCTAAAGCAGCAGTACATTCAGTACTCACGATACAAACATGTCCCATGTCAAAGTTTTCGAACAAAATGTATGCATATCACAGCATAACGGTATTTTAAGTGCACTTTTTTCGGCGGACGGATCCTTAATGTGGTCTTACCCCAAATAGATGTTTTGCATGTTACAAATCTTCACGAAGGCTAGACTGATATCAAGCTACACACATAACTAGATTAACCACAAATGGGAATGCATGTTACCGTTTTATCTCCGTCACGTAAATTACAAGAACATATTACGTAAGTTATAGGTGTGAAAACTCATCCCCATTTGATGTTTTATCTTGTCTAAAGCAGCAGTACATTCAGTACTCACGATACAAACATGTCCCATGTCAAAGTTTTCGAACAAAATTTATGCATATCACAGCATAACGGTATTTTAAGTGCACTTTTTTCGGCGGACGGATCCTTAATGTGGTGTTACCCCAAATAGATGTTTTGCATGTTACAAATCTTCACGAAGGCTAGACTGATATCAAGCTACACACATAACTAGATTAACCACAAATGGGAATGCATGTTACCGTTTTATCTCCGTCACGTAAGTTACAAGAACATATTACGTAAGTTATAGGTGTGAAAACTCATCCCCATTTGATGTTTTATCTTGTCTAAAGCAGCAGTACATTCAGTACTCACGATACAAACATGTCCCATGTCAAAGTTTTCGAACAAAATTTATGCATATCACAGCATATCGGTATTTTAAGTGCACTTTTTTCGGCGGACGGATCCTTAATGTGGTCTTACCCCAAATATATGTTTTGCATGTTACAAATCTTCACGAAGGCTAGACTGATATCAAGCTACACACATAACTAGATTAACCACAAATGGGAATGCATGTTACCGTTTTATCTCCGTCACGTAAGTTACAAGAACATATTACGTAAGTTATAGGTGTGAAAACTCATCCCCATTTGATGTTTTATCTTGTCTAAAGCAGCAGTACATTCAGTACTCACGATACAAACATGTCGCATGTCAAAGTTTTCGAACAAAATTTATGCATATCACAGCATAACGGTATTTTAAGTGCACTTTTTTCGGCGGACGGATCCTTAATGTGGTCTTACCCCAAATAGATGTTTTGCATGTTACAAATCTTCACGAAGGCTAGACTGATATCAAGCTACACACATAACTAGATTAACCACAAATGGGAATGCATGTTACCGTTTTATCTCCGTCACGTAAGTTACAAGAACATATTACGTAAGTTATAGGTGTGAAAACTCATCCCCATTTGATGTTTTATCTTGTCTAAAGCAGCAGTACATTCAGTACTCACGATACAAACATGTCCCATGTCAAAGTTTTCGAACAAAATTTATGCATATCACAGCATAACGGTATTTTAAGTGCACTTTTTTCGGCGGACGGATCCTTAATGTGGTCTTACCCCAAATAGATGTTTTGCATGTTACAAATCTTCACGAAGGCTAGACTGATATCAAGCTACACACATAACTAGATTAACCACAAATGGGAATGCATGTTACCGTTTTATCTCCGTCACGTAAGTTACAAGAACATATTACGTAAGTTATAGGTGTGAAAACTCATCCCCATTTGATGTTTTATCTTGTCTAAAGCAGCATTACATTCAGTACTCACGATACAAACATGTCCCATGTCAAAGTTTTCGAACAAAATTTATGCATATCACAGCATAACGGTATTTTAAGTGCACTTTTTTCGGCGGACGGATCCTTAATGTGGTCTTACCCCAAATAGATGTTTTGCATGTTACAAATCTTCACGAAGGCTAGACTGATATCAAGCTACACACATAACTAGATTAACCACAAATGGGAATGCATGTTACCGTTTTATCTCCGTCACGTAAGTTACAAGAACATATTACGTAAGTTATAGGTGTGAAAACTCATCCCCATTTGATGTTTTATCTTGTCTAAAGCAGCAGTACATTCAGTACTCACGATACAAACATGTCCCATGTCAAAGTTTTCGAACAAAATTTATGCATATCACAGCATAACGGTATTTTAAGTGCACTTTTTTCGGCGGACGGATCCTTAATGTGGTCTTACCCCAAATAGATGTTTTGCATGTTACAAATCTTCACGAAGGCTAGACTGATATCAAGCTACACACATAACTAGATTAACCACAAATGGGAATGCATGTTACCGTTTTATCTCCGTCACGTAAGTTACAAGAACATATTACGTAAGTTATAGGTGTGAAAACTCAACCCCATTTGATGTTTTATCTTGTCTAAAGCAGCAGTACATTCAGTACTCACGATACAAACATGTCCCATGTCAAAGTTTTCGAACAAAATTTATGCATATCACAGCATAACGGTATTTTAAGTGCACTTTTTTCGGCGGACGGATCCTTAATGTGGTCTTACCCCAAATAGATGTTTTGCATGTTACAAATCTTCACGAAGGCTAGACTGATATCAAGCTACACACATAACTAGATTAACCACAAATGGGAATGCATGTTACCGTTTTATCTCCGTCACGTAAGTTACAAGAACATATTACGTAAGTTATAGGTGTGAAAACTCATCCCCATTTGATGTTTTATCTTGTCTAAAGCAGCAGTACATTCAGTACTCACGATACAAACATGTCCCATGTCAAAGTTTTCGAACAAAATTTCTGCATATCACAGCATAACGGTATTTTAAGTGCACTTTTTTCGGCGGACGGATCCTTAATGTGGTCTTACCCCAAATAGATGTTTTGCATGTTACAAATCTTCACGAAGGCTAGACTGATATCAAGCTACACACATAACTAGATTAACCACAAATGGGAATGCATGTTACCGTTTTATCTCCGTCACGTAAGTTACAAGAACATATTACGTAAGTTATAGGTGTGAAAACTCATCCCCATTTGATGTTTTATCTTGTCTAAAGCAGCAGTACATTCAGTACTCACGATACAAACATGTCCCATGTCAAAGTTTTCGAACACAATTTCTGCATATCACAGCATAACGGTATTTTAGGTGCACTTTTTTCGGCGGACGGATCCTTAATGTGGTCTTACCCCAAATATATGTTTTGCATGTTACAAATCTTCACGAAGGCTAGACTGATATCAAGCTACACACATAACTAGATTAACCACAAATGGGAATGCATGTTACCGTTTTATCTCCGTCACGTAAGTTACAAGAACATATTACGTAAGTTATAGGTGTGAAAACTCATCCCCATTTGATGTTTTATCTTGTCTAAAGCAGCAGTACATTCAGTACTCACGATACAAACATGTCCCATGTCAAAGTTTTCGAACAAAATTTATGCATATCACAGCATAACGGTATTTTAAGTGCACTTTTTTCGGCGGACGGATCCTTAATGTGGTCTTACCCCAAATAGATGTTTTGCATGTTACAAATCTTCACGAAGGCTAGACTGATATCAAGCTACACACATAACTAGATTAACCACAAATGGGAATGCATGTTACCGTTTTATCTCCGTCACGTAAGTTACAAGAACATATTACGTAAGTTATAGGTGTGAAAACTCATCCCCATTTGATGTTTTATCTTGTCTAAAGCAGCAGTACATTCAGTACTCACGATACAAACATGTCCCATGTCAAAGTTTTCGAACAAAATTTATGCATATCACAGCATAACGGTATTTTAAGTGCACTTTTTTCGGCGGACGGATCCTTAATGTGGTCTTACCCCAAATAGATGTTTTGCATGTTACAAATCTTCACGAAGGCTAGACTGATATCAAGCTACACACATAACTAGATTAACCACAAATGGGAATGCATGTTACCGTTTTATCTCCGTCACGTAAGTTACAAGAACATATTACGTAAGTTATAGGTGTGAAAACTCATCCCCATTTGATGTTTTATCTTGTCTAAAGCAGCAGTACATTCAGTACTCACGATACAAACATGTCCCATGTCAAAGTTTTCGAACAAAATTTATGCATATCACAGCATAACGGTATTTTAAGTGCACTTTTTTCGGCGGACGGATCCTTAATGTGGTCTTACCCCAAATAGATGTTTTGCATGTTACAAATCTTCACGAAGGCTAGACTGATATCAAGCTACACACATAACTAGATTAACCACAAATGGGAATGCATGTTACCGTTTTATCTCCGTCACGTAAGTTACAAGAACATATTACGTAAGTTATAGGTGTGAAAACTCATCCCCATTTGATGTTTTATCTTGTCTAAAGCAGCAGTACATTCAGTACTCACGATACAAACATGTCCCATGTCAAAGTTTTCGAACACAATTTCTGCATATCACAGCATAACGGTATTTTAAGTGCACTTTTTTCGGCGGACGGATCCTTAATGTGGTCTTACCCCAAATATATGTTTTGCATGTTACAAATCTTCACGAAGGCTAGACTGATATCAAGCTACACACATAACTAGATTAACCACAAATGGGAATGCATGTTACCGTTTTATCTCCGTCACGTAAGTTACAAGAACATATTACGTAAGTTATAGGTGTGAAAACTCATCCCCATTTGATGTTTTATCTTGTCTAAAGCAGCAGTACATTCAGTACTCACGATACAAACATGTCCCATGTCAAAGTTTTCGAACAAAATTTATGCATATCACAGCATATCGGTATTTTAAGTGCACTTTTTTCGGCGGACGGATCCTTAATGTGGTCTTACCCCAAATATATGTTTTGCATGTTACAAATCTTCACGAAGGCTAGACTGATATCAAGCTACACACATAACTAGATTAACCACAAATGGGAATGCATGTTACCGTTTTATCTCCGTCACGTAAGTTACAAGAACATATTACGTAAGTTATAGGTGTGAAAACTCATCCCCATTTGATGTTTTATCTTGTCTAAAGCAGCAGTACATTCAGTACTCACGATACAAACATGTCGCATGTCAAAGTTTTCGAACAAAATTTATGCATATCACAGCATAACGGTATTTTAAGTGCACTTTTTTCGGCGGACGGATCCTTAATGTGGTCTTACCCCAAATAGATGTTTTGCATGTTACAAATCTTCACGAAGGCTAGACTGATATCAAGCTACACACATAACTAGATTAACCACAAATGGGAATGCATGTTACCGTTTTATCTCCGTCACGTAAGTTACAAGAACATATTACGTAAGTTATAGGTGTGAAAACTCATCCCCATTTGATGTTTTATCTTGTCTAAAGCAGCAGTACATTCAGTACTCACGATACAAACATGTCCCATGTCAAAGTTTTCGAACAAAATTTATGCATATCACAGCATAACGGTATTTTAAGTGCACTTTTTTCGGCGGACGGATCCTTAATGTGGTCTTACCCCAAATAGATGTTTTGCATGTTACAAATCTTCACGAAGGCTAGACTGATATCAAGCTACACACATAACTAGATTAACCACAAATGGGAATGCATGTTACCGTTTTATCTCCGTCACGTAAGTTACAAGAACATATTACGTAAGTTATAGGTGTGAAAACTCATCCCCATTTGATGTTTTATCTTGTCTAAAGCAGCAGTACATTCAGTACTCACGATACAAACATGTCCCATGTCAAAGTTTTCGAACAAAATTTATGCATATCACAGCATAACGGTATTTTAAGTGCACTTTTTTCGGCGGACGGATCCTTAATGTGGTCTTACCCCAAATAGATGTTTTGCATGTTACAAATCTTCACGAAGGCTAGACTGATATCAAGCTACACACATAACTAGATTAACCACAAATGGGAATGCATGTTACCGTTTTATCTCCGTCACGTAAGTTACAAGAACATATTACGTAAGTTATAGGTGTGAAAACTCATCCCCATTTGATGTTTTATCTTGTCTAAAGCAGCAGTACATTCAGTACTCACGATACAAACATGTCCCATGTCAAAGTTTTCGAACAAAATTTATGCATATCACAGCATAACGGTATTTTAAGTGCACTTTTTTCGGCGGACGGATCCTTAATGTGGTCTTACCCCAAATAGATGTTTTGCATGTTACAAATCTTCACGAAGGCTAGACTGATATCAAGCTACACACATAACTAGATTAACCACAAATGGGAATGCATGTTACCGTTTTATCTCCGTCACGTAAGTTACAAGAACATATTACGTAAGTTATAGGTGTGAAAACTCATCCCCATTTGATGTTTTATCTTGTCTAAAGCAGCAGTACATTCAGTACTCACGATACAAACATGTCCCATGTCAAAGTTTTCGAACAAAATTTATGCATATCACAGCATAACGGTATTTTAAGTGCACTTTTTTCGGCGGACGGATCCTTAATGTGGTCTTACCCCAAATAGATGTTTTGCATGTTACAAATCTTCACGAAGGCTAGACTGATATCAAGCTACACACATAACTAGATTAACCACAAATGGGAATGCATGTTACCGTTTTATCTCCGTCACGTAAGTTACAAGAACATATTACGTAAGTTATAGGTGTGAAAACTCATCCCCATTTGATGTTTTATCTTGTCTAAAGCAGCAGTACATTCAGTACTCACGATACAAACATGTCCCATGTCAAAGTTTTCGAACAAAATTTCTGCATATCACAGCATAACGGTATTTTAAGTGCACTTTTTTCGGCGGACGGATCCTTAATGTGGTCTTACCCCAAATAGATGTTTTGCATGTTACAAATCTTCACGAAGGCTAGACTGATATCAAGCTACACACATAACTAGATTAACCACAAATGGGAATGCATGTTACCGTTTTATCTCCGTCACGTAAGTTACAAGAACATATTACGTAAGTTATAGGTGTGAAAACTCATCCCCATTTGATGTTTTATCTTGTCTAAAGCAGCAGTACATTCAGTACTCACGATACAAACATGTCCCATGTCAAAGTTTTCGAACACAATTTATGCATATCACAGCATAACGGTATTTTAAGTGCACTTTTTTCGGCGGACGGATCCTTTATGTGGTCTTACCCCAAATAGATGTTTTGCATGTTACAAATCTTCACGAAGGCTAGACTGATATCAAGCTACACACATAACTAGATTAACCACAAATGGGAATGCATGTTACCGTTTTATCTCCGTCACGTAAGTTACAAGAACATATTACGTAAGTTATAGGTGTGAAAACTCATCCCCATTTGATGTTTTATCTTGTCTAAAGCAGCAGTACATTCAGTACTCACGATACAAACATGTCCCATGTCAAAGTTTTCGAACACAATTTCTGCATATCACAGCATAACGGTATTTTAGGTGCACTTTTTTCGGCGGACGGATCCTTAATGTGGTCTTACCCCAAATAGATGTTTTGCATGTTACAAATCTTCACGAAGGCTAGACTGATATCAAGCTACACACATAACTAGATTAACCACAAATGGGAATGCATGTTACCGTTTTATCTCCGTCACGTAAGTTACAAGAACATATTACGTAAGTTATAGGTGTGAAAACTCATCCCCATTTGATGTTTTATCTTGTCTAAAGCAGCAGTACATTCAGTACTCACGATACAAACATGTCCCATGTCAAAGTTTTCGAACAAAATTTATGCATATCACAGCATAACGGTATTTTAAGTGCACTTTTTTCGGCGGACGGATCCTTAATGTGGTCTTACCCCAAATAGATGTTTTGCATGTTACAAATCTTCACGAAGGCTAGACTGATATCAAGCTACACACATAACTAGATTAACCACAAATGGGAATGCATGTTACCGTTTTATCTCCGTCACGTAAGTTACAAGAACATATTACGTAAGTTATAGGTGTGAAAACTCATCCCCATTTGATGTTTTATCTTGTCTAAAGCAGCAGTACATTCAGTACTCACGATACAAACATGTCCCATGTCAAAGTTTTCGAACAAAATTTATGCATATCACAGCATAACGGTATTTTAAGTGCACTTTTTTCGGCGGACGGATCCTTAATGTGGTCTTACCCCAAATAGATGTTTTGCATGTTACAAATCTTCACGAAGGCTAGACTGATATCAAGCTACACACATAACTAGATTAACCACAAATGGGAATGCATGTTACCGTTTTATCTCCGTCACGTAAGTTACAAGAACATATTACGTAAGTTATAGGTGTGAAAACTCATCCCCATTTGATGTTTTATCTTGTCTAAAGCAGCAGTACATTCAGTACTCACGATACAAACATGTCCCATGTCAAAGTTTTCGAACAAAATTTATGCATATCACAGCATAACGGTATTTTAAGTGCACTTTTTTCGGCGGACGGATCCTTAATGTGGTCTTACCCCAAATAGATGTTTTGCATGTTACAAATCTTCACGAAGGCTAGACTGATATCAAGCTACACACATAACTAGATTAACCACAAATGGGAATGCATGTTACCGTTTTATCTCCGTCACGTAAGTTACAAGAACATATTACGTAAGTTATAGGTGTGAAAACTCATCCCCATTTGATGTTTTATCTTGTCTAAAGCAGCAGTACATTCAGTACTCACGATACAAACATGTCCCATGTCAAAGTTTTCGAACACAATTTCTGCATATCACAGCATAACGGTATTTTAAGTGCACTTTTTTCGGCGGACGGATCCTTAATGTGGTCTTACCCCAAATATATGTTTTGCATGTTACAAATCTTCACGAAGGCTAGACTGATATCAAGCTACACACATAACTAGATTAACCACAAATGGGAATGCATGTTACCGTTTTATCTCCGTCACGTAAGTTACAAGAACATATTACGTAAGTTATAGGTGTGAAAACTCATCCCCATTTGATGTTTTATCTTGTCTAAAGCAGCAGTACATTCAGTACTCACGATACAAACATGTCCCATGTCAAAGTTTTCGAACAAAATTTCTGCATATCACAGCATAACGGTATTTTAAGTGCACTTTTTTCGGCGGACGGATCCTTAATGTGGTCTTACCCCAAATAGATGTTTTGCATGTTACAAATCTTCACGAAGGCTAGACTGATATCAAGCTACACACATAACTAGATTAACCACAAATGGGAATGCATGTTACCGTTTTATCTCCGTCACGTAAGTTACAAGAACATATTACGTAAGTTATAGGTGTGAAAACTCATCCCCATTTGATGTTTTATCTTGTCTAAAGCAGCAGTACATTCAGTACTCACGATACAAACATGTCCCATGTCAAAGTTTTCGAACAAAATTTCTGCATATCACAGCATAACGGTATTTTAAGTGCACTTTTTTCGGCGGACGGATCCTTAATGTGGTCTTACCCCAAATAGATGTTTTGCATGTTACAAATCTTCACGAAGGCTAGACTGATATCAAGCTACACACATAACTAGATTAACCACAAATGGGAATGCATGTTACCGTTTTATCTCCGTCACGTAAGTTACAAGAACATATTACGTAAGTTATAGGTGTGAAAACTCATCCCCATTTGATGTTTTATCTTGTCTAAAGCAGCAGTACATTCAGTACTCACGATACAAACATGTCCCATGTCAAAGTTTTCGAACAAAATTTCTGCATATCACAGCATAACGGTATTTTAAGTGCACTTTTTTCGGCGGACGGATCCTTAATGTGGTCTTACCCCAAATAGATGTTTTGCATGTTACAAATCTTCACGAAGGCTAGACTGATATCAAGCTACACACATAACTAGATTAACCACAAATGGGAATGCATGTTACCGTTTTATCTCCGTCACGTAAGTTACAAGAACATATTACGTAAGTTATAGGTGTGAAAACTCATCCCCATTTGATGTTTTATCTTGTCTAAAGCAGCAGTACATTCAGTACTCACGATACAAACATGTCCCATGTCAAAGTTTTCGAACACAATTTCTGCATATCACAGCATAACGGTATTTTAGGTGCACTTTTTTCGGCGGACGGATCCTTAATGTGGTCTTACCCCAAATATATGTTTTGCATGTTACAAATCTTCACGAAGGCTAGACTGATATCAAGCTACACACATAACTAGATTAACCACAAATGGGAATGCATGTTACCGTTTTATCTCCGTCACGTAAGTTACAAGAACATATTACGTAAGTTATAGGTGTGAAAACTCATCCCCATTTGATGTTTTATCTTGTCTAAAGCAGCAGTACATTCAGTACTCACGATACAAACATGTCCCATGTCAAAGTTTTCGAACAAAATTTATGCATATCACAGCATAACGGTATTTTAAGTGCACTTTTTTCGGCGGACGGATCCTTAATGTGGTCTTACCCCAAATAGATGTTTTGCATGTTACAAATCTTCACGAAGGCTAGACTGATATCAAGCTACACACATAACTAGATTAACCACAAATGGGAATGCATGTTACCGTTTTATCTCCGTCACGTAAGTTACAAGAACATATTACGTAAGTTATAGGTGTGAAAACTCATCCCCATTTGATGTTTTATCTTGTCTAAAGCAGCAGTACATTCAGTACTCACGATACAAACATGTCCCATGTCAAAGTTTTCGAACAAAATTTATGCATATCACAGCATAACGGTATTTTAAGTGCACTTTTTTCGGCGGACGGATCCTTAATGTGGTCTTACCCCAAATAGATGTTTTGCATGTTACAAATCTTCACGAAGGCTAGACTGATATCAAGCTACACACATAACTAGATTAACCACAAATGGGAATGCATGTTACCGTTTTATCTCCGTCACGTAAGTTACAAGAACATATTACGTAAGTTATAGGTGTGAAAACTCATCCCCATTTGATGTTTTATCTTGTCTAAAGCAGCAGTACATTCAGTACTCACGATACAAACATGTCCCATGTCAAAGTTTTCGAACAAAATTTATGCATATCACAGCATAACGGTATTTTAAGTGCACTTTTTTCGGCGGACGGATCCTTAATGTGGTCTTACCCCAAATAGATGTTTTGCATGTTACAAATCTTCACGAAGGCTAGACTGATATCAAGCTACACACATAACTAGATTAACCACAAATGGGAATGCATGTTACCGTTTTATCTCCGTCACGTAAGTTACAAGAACATATTACGTAAGTTATAGGTGTGAAAACTCATCCCCATTTGATGTTTTATCTTGTCTAAAGCAGCAGTACATTCAGTACTCACGATACAAACATGTCCCATGTCAAAGTTTTCGAACACAATTTCTGCATATCACAGCATAACGGTATTTTAAGTGCACTTTTTTCGGCGGACGGATCCTTAATGTGGTCTTACCCCAAATATATGTTTTGCATGTTACAAATCTTCACGAAGGCTAGACTGATATCAAGCTACACACATAACTAGATTAACCACAAATGGGAATGCATGTTACCGTTTTATCTCCGTCACGTAAGTTACAAGAACATATTACGTAAGTTATAGGTGTGAAAACTCATCCCCATTTGATGTTTTATCTTGTCTAAAGCAGCAGTACATTCAGTACTCACGATACAAACATGTCCCATGTCAAAGTTTTCGAACAAAATTTATGCATATCACAGCATATCGGTATTTTAAGTGCACTTTTTTCGGCGGACGGATCCTTAATGTGGTCTTACCCCAAATATATGTTTTGCATGTTACAAATCTTCACGAAGGCTAGACTGATATCAAGCTACACACATAACTAGATTAACCACAAATGGGAATGCATGTTACCGTTTTATCTCCGTCACGTAAGTTACAAGAACATATTACGTAAGTTATAGGTGTGAAAACTCATCCCCATTTGATGTTTTATCTTGTCTAAAGCAGCAGTACATTCAGTACTCACGATACAAACATGTCGCATGTCAAAGTTTTCGAACAAAATTTATGCATATCACAGCATAACGGTATTTTAAGTGCACTTTTTTCGGCGGACGGATCCTTAATGTGGTCTTACCCCAAATAGATGTTTTGCATGTTACAAATCTTCACGAAGGCTAGACTGATATCAAGCTACACACATAACTAGATTAACCACAAATGGGAATGCATGTTACCGTTTTATCTCCGTCACGTAAGTTACAAGAACATATTACGTAAGTTATAGGTGTGAAAACTCATCCCCATTTGATGTTTTATCTTGTCTAAAGCAGCAGTACATTCAGTACTCACGATACAAACATGTCCCATGTCAAAGTTTTCGAACAAAATTTATGCATATCACAGCATAACGGTATTTTAAGTGCACTTTTTTCGGCGGACGGATCCTTAATGTGGTCTTACCCCAAATAGATGTTTTGCATGTTACAAATCTTCACGAAGGCTAGACTGATATCAAGCTACACACATAACTAGATTAACCACAAATGGGAATGCATGTTACCGTTTTATCTCCGTCACGTAAGTTACAAGAACATATTACGTAAGTTATAGGTGTGAAAACTCATCCCCATTTGATGTTTTATCTTGTCTAAAGCAGCAGTACATTCAGTACTCACGATACAAACATGTCCCATGTCAAAGTTTTCGAACAAAATTTATGCATATCACAGCATAACGGTATTTTAAGTGCACTTTTTTCGGCGGACGGATCCTTAATGTGGTCTTACCCCAAATAGATGTTTTGCATGTTACAAATCTTCACGAAGGCTAGACTGATATCAAGCTACACACATAACTAGATTAACCACAAATGGGAATGCATGTTACCGTTTTATCTCCGTCACGTAAGTTACAAGAACATATTACGTAAGTTATAGGTGTGAAAACTCATCCCCATTTGATGTTTTATCTTGTCTAAAGCAGCAGTACATTCAGTACTCACGATACAAACATGTCCCATGTCAAAGTTTTCGAACAAAATTTATGCATATCACAGCATAACGGTATTTTAAGTGCACTTTTTTCGGCGGACGGATCCTTAATGTGGTCTTACCCCAAATAGATGTTTTGCATGTTACAAATCTTCACGAAGGCTAGACTGATATCAAGCTACACACATAACTAGATTAACCACAAATGGGAATGCATGTTACCGTTTTATCTCCGTCACGTAAGTTACAAGAACATATTACGTAAGTTATAGGTGTGAAAACTCATCCCCATTTGATGTTTTATCTTGTCTAAAGCAGCAGTACATTCAGTACTCACGATACAAACATGTCCCATGTCAAAGTTTTCGAACAAAATTTATGCATATCACAGCATAACGGTATTTTAAGTGCACTTTTTTCGGCGGACGGATCCTTAATGTGGTCTTACCCCAAATAGATGTTTTGCATGTTACAAATCTTCACGAAGGCTAGACTGATATCAAGCTACACACATAACTAGATTAACCACAAATGGGAATGCATGTTACCGTTTTATCTCCGTCACGTAAGTTACAAGAACATATTACGTAAGTTATAGGTGTGAAAACTCATCCCCATTTGATGTTTTATCTTGTCTAAAGCAGCAGTACATTCAGTACTCACGATACAAACATGTCCCATGTCAAAGTTTTCGAACAAAATTTATGCATATCACAGCATAACGGTATTTTAAGTGCACTTTTTTCGGCGGACGGATCCTTAATGTGGTCTTACCCCAAATAGATGTTTTGCATGTTACAAATCTTCACGAAGGCTAGACTGATATCAAGCTACACACATAACTAGATTAACCACAAATGGGAATGCATGTTACCGTTTTATCTCCGTCACGTAAGTTACAAGAACATATTACGTAAGTTATAGGTGTGAAAACTCATCCCCATTTGATGTTTTATCTTGTCTAAAGCAGCAGTACATTCAGTACTCACGATACAAACATGTCCCATGTCAAAGTTTTCGAACACAATTTCTGCATATCACAGCATAACGGTATTTTAAGTGCACTTTTTTCGGCGGACGGATCCTTTATGTGGTCTTACCCCAAATAGATGTTTTGCATGTTACAAATCTTCACGAAGGCTAGACTGATATCAAGCTACACACATAACTAGATTAACCACAAATGGGAATGCATGTTACCGTTTTATCTCCGTCACGTAAGTTACAAGAACATATTACGTAAGTTATAGGTGTGAAAACTCATCCCCATTTGATGTTTTATCTTGTCTAAAGCAGCAGTACATTCAGTACTCACGATACAAACATGTCCCATGTCAAAGTTTTCGAACACAATTTCTGCATATCACAGCATAACGGTATTTTAGGTGCACTTTTTTCGGCGGACGGATCCTTAATGTGGTCTTACCCCAAATATATGTTTTGCATGTTACAAATCTTCACGAAGGCTAGACTGATATCAAGCTACACACATAACTAGATTAACCACAAATGGGAATGCATGTTACCGTTTTATCTCCGTCACGTAAGTTACAAGAACATATTACGTAAGTTATAGGTGTGAAAACTCATCCCCATTTGATGTTTTATCTTGTCTAAAGCAGCAGTACATTCAGTACTCACGATACAAACATGTCCCATGTCAAAGTTTTCGAACAAAATTTATGCATATCACAGCATAACGGTATTTTAAGTGCACTTTTTTCGGCGGACGGATCCTTAATGTGGTCTTACCCCAAATAGATGTTTTGCATGTTACAAATCTTCACGAAGGCTAGACTGATATCAAGCTACACACATAACTAGATTAACCACAAATGGGAATGCATGTTACCGTTTTATCTCCGTCACGTAAGTTACAAGAACATATTACGTAAGTTATAGGTGTGAAAACTCATCCCCATTTGATGTTTTATCTTGTCTAAAGCAGCAGTACATTCAGTACTCACGATACAAACATGTCCCATGTCAAAGTTTTCGAACAAAATTTATGCATATCACAGCATAACGGTATTTTAAGTGCACTTTTTTCGGCGGACGGATCCTTAATGTGGTCTTACCCCAAATAGATGTTTTGCATGTTACAAATCTTCACGAAGGCTAGACTGATATCAAGCTACACACATAACTAGATTAACCACAAATGGGAATGCATGTTACCGTTTTATCTCCGTCACGTAAGTTACAAGAACATATTACGTAAGTTATAGGTGTGAAAACTCATCCCCATTTGATGTTTTATCTTGTCTAAAGCAGCAGTACATTCAGTACTCACGATACAAACATGTCCCATGTCAAAGTTTTCGAACAAAATTTATGCATATCACAGCATAACGGTATTTTAAGTGCACTTTTTTCGGCGGACGGATCCTTAATGTGGTCTTACCCCAAATAGATGTTTTGCATGTTACAAATCTTCACGAAGGCTAGACTGATATCAAGCTACACACATAACTAGATTAACCACAAATGGGAATGCATGTTACCGTTTTATCTCCGTCACGTAAGTTACAAGAACATATTACGTAAGTTATAGGTGTGAAAACTCATCCCCATTTGATGTTTTATCTTGTCTAAAGCAGCAGTACATTCAGTACTCACGATACAAACATGTCCCATGTCAAAGTTTTCGAACACAATTTCTGCATATCACAGCATAACGGTATTTTAAGTGCACTTTTTTCGGCGGACGGATCCTTAATGTGGTCTTACCCCAAATATATGTTTTGCATGTTACAAATCTTCACGAAGGCTAGACTGATATCAAGCTACACACATAACTAGATTAACCACAAATGGGAATGCATGTTACCGTTTTATCTCCGTCACGTAAGTTACAAGAACATATTACGTAAGTTATAGGTGTGAAAACTCATCCCCATTTGATGTTTTATCTTGTCTAAAGCAGCAGTACATTCAGTACTCACGATACAAACATGTCCCATGTCAAAGTTTTCGAACAAAATTTCTGCATATCACAGCATAACGGTATTTTAAGTGCACTTTTTTCGGCGGACGGATCCTTAATGTGGTCTTACCCCAAATAGATGTTTTGCATGTTACAAATCTTCACGAAGGCTAGACTGATATCAAGCTACACACATAACTAGATTAACCACAAATGGGAATGCATGTTACCGTTTTATCTCCGTCACGTAAGTTACAAGAACATATTACGTAAGTTATAGGTGTGAAAACTCATCCCCATTTGATGTTTTATCTTGTCTAAAGCAGCAGTACATTCAGTACTCACGATACAAACATGTCCCATGTCAAAGTTTTCGAACAAAATTTCTGCATATCACAGCATAACGGTATTTTAAGTGCACTTTTTTCGGCGGACGGATCCTTAATGTGGTCTTACCCCAAATAGATGTTTTGCATGTTACAAATCTTCACGAAGGCTAGACTGATATCAAGCTACACACATAACTAGATTAACCACAAATGGGAATGCATGTTACCGTTTTATCTCCGTCACGTAAGTTACAAGAACATATTACGTAAGTTATAGGTGTGAAAACTCATCCCCATTTGATGTTTTATCTTGTCTAAAGCAGCAGTACATTCAGTACTCACGATACAAACATGTCCCATGTCAAAGTTTTCGAACAAAATTTCTGCATATCACAGCATAACGGTATTTTAAGTGCACTTTTTTCGGCGGACGGATCCTTAATGTGGTCTTACCCCAAATAGATGTTTTGCATGTTACAAATCTTCACGAAGGCTAGACTGATATCAAGCTACACACATAACTAGATTAACCACAAATGGGAATGCATGTTACCGTTTTATCTCCGTCACGTAAGTTACAAGAACATATTACGTAAGTTATAGGTGTGAAAACTCATCCCCATTTGATGTTTTATCTTGTCTAAAGCAGCAGTACATTCAGTACTCACGATACAAACATGTCCCATGTCAAAGTTTTCGAACAAAATTTCTGCATATCACAGCATAACGGTATTTTAAGTGCACTTTTTTCGGCGGACGGATCCTTAATGTGGTCTTACCCCAAATAGATGTTTTGCATGTTACAAATCTTCACGAAGGCTAGACTGATATCAAGCTACACACATAACTAGATTAACCACAAATGGGAATGCATGTTACCGTTTTATCTCCGTCACGTAAGTTACAAGAACATATTACGTAAGTTATAGGTGTGAAAACTCATCCCCATTTGATGTTTTATCTTGTCTAAAGCAGCAGTACATTCAGTACTCACGATACAAACATGTCCCATGTCAAAGTTTTCGAACAAAATTTCTGCATATCACAGCATAACGGTATTTTAAGTGCACTTTTTTCGGCGGACGGATCCTTAATGTGGTCTTACCCCAAATAGATGTTTTGCATGTTACAAATCTTCACGAAGGCTAGACTGATATCAAGCTACACACATAACTAGATTAACCACAAATGGGAATGCATGTTACCGTTTTATCTCCGTCACGTAAGTTACAAGAACATATTACGTAAGTTATAGGTGTGAAAACTCATCCCCATTTGATGTTTTATCTTGTCTAAAGCAGCAGTACATTCAGTACTCACGATACAAACATGTCCCATGTCAAAGTTTTCGAACACAATTTTTGCATATCACAGCATAACGGTATTTTAAGTGCACTTTTTTCGGCGGACGGATCCTTAATGTGGTCTTACCCCAAATAGATGTTTTGCATGTTACAAATCTTCACGAAGGCTAGACTGATATCAAGCTACACACATAACTAGATTAACCACAAATGGGAATGCATGTTACCGTTTTATCTCCGTCACGTAAGTTACAAGAACATATTACGTAAGTTATAGGTGTGAAAACTCATCCCCATTTGATGTTTTATCTTGTCTAAAGCAGCAGTACATTCAGTACTCACGATACAAACATGTCCCATGTCAAAGTTTTCGAACAACATTTCTGCATATCACAGCATAACGGTATTTTAAGTGCACTTTTTTCGGCGGACGGATCCTTAATGTGGTCTTACCCCAAATAGATGTTTTGCATGTTACAAATCTTCACGAAGGCTAGACTGATATCAAGCTACACACATAACTAGATTAACCACAAATGGGAATGCATGTTACCGTTTTCTCTCCGTCACGTAAGTTACAAGAACATATTACGTAAGTTATAGGTGTGAAAACTCATCCCCATTTGATGTTTTATCTTGTCTAAAGCAGCAGTACATTCAGTACTCACGATACAAACATGTCCCATGTCAAAGTTTTCGAACAAAATTTCTGCATATCACAGCATAACGGTATTTTAAGTGCACTTTTTTCGGCGGACGGATCCTTAATGTGGTCTTACCCCAAATAGATGTTTTGCATGTTACAAATCTTCACGAAGGCTAGACTGATATCAAGCTACACACATAACTAGATTAACCACAAATGGGAATGCATGTTACCGTTTTATCTCCGTCACGTAAGTTACAAGAACATATTACGTAAGTTATAGGTGTGAAAACTCATCCCCATTTGATGTTTTATCTTGTCTAAAGCAGCAGTACATTCAGTACTCACGATACAAACATGTCCCATGTCAAAGTTTTCGAACAAAATTTCTGCATATCACAGCATAACGGTATTTTAAGTGCACTTTTTTCGGCGGACGGATCCTTAATGTGGTCTTACCCCAAATATATGTTTTGCATGTTACAAATCTTCACGAAGGCTAGACTGATATCAAGCTACACACATAACTAGATTAACCACAAATGGGAATGCATGTTACCGTTTTATCTCCGTCACGTAAGTTACAAGAACATATTACGTAAGTTATAGGTGTGAAAACTCATCCCCATTTGATGTTTTATCTTGTCTAAAGCAGCAGTACATTCAGTACTCACGATACAAACATGTCCCATGTCAAAGTTTTCGAACAAAATTTCTGCATATCACAGCATAACGGTATTTTAAGTGCACTTTTTTCGGCGGACGGATCCTTAATGTGGTCTTACCCCAAATAGATGTTTTGCATGTTACAAATCTTCACGAAGGCTAGACTGATATCCAGCTACACACATAACTAGATTAACCACAAATGGGAATGCATGTTACCGTTTTATCTCCGTCACGTAAGTTACAAGAACATATTACGTAAGTTATAGGTGTGAAAACTCATCCCCATTTGATGTTTTATCTTGTCTAAAGCAGCAGTACATTCAGTACTCACGATACAAACATGTGCCATGTGAAAGTTTTCGAACAAAATTTATGCATATCACAGCATAACGGTATTTTAAGTGCACTTTTTTCGGCGGACGGATCCTTAATGTGGTCTTACCCCAAATAGATGTTTTGCATGTTACAAATCTTCACGAAGGCTAGACTGATATCAAGCTACACACATAACTAGATTAACCACAAATGGGAATGCATGTTACCGTTTTATCTCCGTCACGTAAGTTACAAGAACATATTACGTAAGTTATAGGTGTGAAAACTCATCCCCATTTGATGTTTTATCTTATCTATAGCAGCAGTACATTCAGTACTCACGATACAAACATGTGCCATGTCAAAGTTTTCGAACAAAATTTCTGCATATCACAGCATAACGGTATTTTAAGTGCACTTTTTTCGGCGGACGGATCCTTAATGTGGTCTTACCCCAAATAGATGTTTTGCATGTTACAAATCTTCACGAAGGCTAGACTGATATCAAGCTACACACATAACTAGATTAACCACAAATGGGAATGCATGTTACCGTTTTATCTCCGTCACGTAAGTTACAAGAACATATTACGTAAGTTATAGGTGTGAAAACTCATCCCCATTTGATGTTTTATCTTGTCTAAAGCAGCAGTACATTCAGTACTCACGATACAAACATGTCCCATGTCAAAGTTTTCGAACAAAATTTCTGCATATCACAGCATAACGGTATTTTAAGTGCACTTTTTTCGGCGGACGGATCCTTAATGTGGTCTTACCCCAAATAGATGTTTTGCATGTTACAAATCTTCACGAAGGCTAGACTGATATCAAGCTACACACATAACTAGATTAACCACAAATGGGAATGCATGTTACCGTTTTATCTCCGTCACGTAAGTTACAAGAACATATTACGTAAGTTATAGGTGTGAAAACTCATCCCCATTTGATGTTTTATCTTGTCTAAAGCAGCAGTACATTCAGTACTCACGATACAAACATGTCCCATGTCAAAGTTTTCGAACAAAATTTATGCATATCACAGCATAACGGTATTTTAAGTGCACTTTTTTCGGCGGACGGATCCTTAATGTGGTCTTACCCCAAATAGATGTTTTGCATGTTACAAATCTTCACGAAGGCTAGACTGATATCAAGCTACACACATAACTAGATTAACCCCAAATGGGAATGCATGTTACCGTTTTATCTCCGTCACGTAAGTTACAAGAACATATTACGTAAGTTATAGGTGTGAAAACTCATCCCCATTTGATGTTTTATCTTGTCTAAAGCAGCAGTACATTCAGTACTCACGATACAAACATGTCCCATGTCAAAGTTTTCGAACACAATTTATGCATATCACAGCAAAATGGTATTTTAAGTGCACTTTTTTCGGCGGACGGATCCTTAATGTGGTCTTACCCCAAATAGATGTTTTGCATGTTACAAATCTTCATGAAGGCTAGACTGATATCAAGCTACACACATAACTAGATTAACCACAAATGGGAATGCATGTTACCGTTTTATCTCCGTCACGTAAGTTACAAGAACATATTACGTAAGTTATAGGTGTGAAAACTCATCCCCATTTGATGTTTTATCTTGTCTATAGCAGCAGTACATTCAGTACTCACGATACAAACATGTGCCATGTCAAAGTTTTCGAACAAAATTTCTGCATATCACAGCATAACGGTATTTTAAGTGCACTTTTTTCGGCGGACGGATCCTTAATGTGGTCTTACCCCAAATAGATGTTTTGCATGTTACAAATCTTCACGAAGGCTAGACTGATATCAAGCTACACACATAACTAGATTAACCACAAATGGGAATGCATGTTACCGTTTTATCTCCGTCACGTAAGTTACAAGAACATATTACGTAAGTTATAGGTGTGAAAACTCATCCCCATTTGATGTTTTATCTTGTCTAAAGCAGCAGTACATTCAGTACTCACGATACAAACATGTCCCATGTCAAAGTTTTCGAACAAAATTTCTGCATATCACAGCATAACGGTATTTTAAGTGCACTTTTTTCGGCGGACGGATCCTTAATGTGGTCTTACCCCAAATAGATGTTTTGCATGTTACAAATCTTCACGAAGGCTAGACTGATATCAAGCTACACACATAACTAGATTAACCACAAATGGGAATGCATGTTACCGTTTTATCTCCGTCACGTAAGTTACAAGAACATATTACGTAAGTTATAGGTGTGAAAACTCATCCCCATTTGATGTTTTATCTTGTCTAAAGCAGCAGTACATTCAGTACTCACGATACAAACATGTCCCATGTCAAAGTTTTCGAACAAAATTTATGCATATCACAGCATAACGGTATTTTAAGTGCACTTTTTTCGGCGGACGGATCCTTAATGTGGTCTTACCCCAAATAGATGTTTTGCATGTTACAAATCTTCACGAAGGCTAGACTGATATCAAGCTACACACATAACTAGATTAACCACAAATGGGAATGCATGTTACCGTTTTATCTCCGTCACGTAAGTTACAAGAACATATTACGTAAATTATAGGTGTGAAAACTCATCCCCATTTGATGTTTTATCTTGTCTAAAGCAGCAGTACATTCAGTACTCACGATACAAACATGTCCCATGTCAAAGTTTTCGAACAAAATTTATGCATATCACAGCATAACGGTATTTTAAGTGCACTTTTTTCGGCGGACGGATCCTTAATGTGGTCTTACCCCAAATAGATGTTTTGCATGTTACAAATCTTCACGAAGGCTAGACTGATATCAAGCTACACACATAACTAGATTAACCCCAAATGGGAATGCATGTTACCGTTTTATCTCCGTCACGTAAGTTACAAGAACATATTACGTAAGTTATAGGTGTGAAAACTCATCCCCATTTGATGTTTTATCTTGTCTAAAGCAGCAGTACATTCAGTACTCACGATACAAACATGTGCCATGTCAAAGTTTTCGAACAAAATTTATGCATATCACAGCATAACGGTATTTTAAGTGCACTTTTTTCGGCGGACGGATCCTTAATGTGGTCTTACCCCAAATAGATGTTTTGCATGTTACAAATCTTCACGAAGGCTAGACTGATATCAAGCTACACACATAACTAGATTAACCACAAATGGGAATGCATGTTACCGTTTTATCTCCGTCACGTAAGTTACAAGAACATATTACGTAAGTTATAGGTGTGAAAACTCATCCCCATTTGATGTTTTATCTTGTCTAAAGCAGCAGTACATTCAGTACTCACGATACAAACATGTGCCATGTCAAAGTTTTCGAACAAAATTTCTGCATATCATAGCATAACGGTATTTTAAGTGCACTTTTTTCGGCGGACGGATCCTTAATGTGGTCTTACCCCAAATAGATGTTTTGCATGTTACAAATCTTCACGAAGGCTAGACTGATATCAAGCTACACACATAACTAGATTAACCACAAATGGGAATGCATGTTACCGTTTTATCTCCGTCACGTAAGTTACAAGAACATATTACGTAAGTTATAGGTGTGAAAACTCATCCCCATTTGATGTTTTATCTTGTCTAAAGCAGCAGTACATTCAGTACTCACGATACAAACATGTCCCATGTCAAAGTTTTCGAACAAAATTTCTGCATATCACAGCATAACGGTATTTTAAGTGCACTTTTTTCGGCGGACGGATCCTTAATGTGGTCTTACCCCAAATAGATGTTTTGCATGTTACGAATCTTCACGAAGGCTAGACTGATATCAAGCTACACACATAACTAGATTAACCACAAATGGGAATGCATGTTACCGTTTTATCTCCGTCACGTAAGTTACAAGAACATATTACGTAAGTTATAGGTGTGAAAACTCATCCCCATTTGATGTTTTATCTTGTCTAAAGCAGCAGTACATTCAGTACTCACGATACAAACATGTCCCATGTCAAAGTTTTCGAACAAAATTTCTGCATATCACAGCATAACGGTATTTTAAGTGCACTTTTTTCGGCGGACGGATCCTTAATGTGGTCTTACCCCAAATAGATGTTTTGCATGTTACAAATCTTCACGAAGGCTAGACTGATATCAAGCTACACACATAACTAGATTAACCACAAATGGGAATGCATGTTACCGTTTTATCTCCGTCACGTAAGTTACAAGAACATATTACGTAAGTTATAGGTGTGAAAACTCATCCCCATTTGATGTTTTATCTTGTCTAAAGCAGCAGTACATTCAGTACTCACGATACAAACATGTCCCATGTCAAAGTTTTCGAACAAAATTTATGCATATCACAGCATAACGGTATTTTAAGTGCACTTTTTTCGGCGGACGGATCCTTAATGTGGTCTTACCCCAAATAGATGTTTTGCATGTTACAAATCTTCACGAAGGCTAGACTGATATCAAGCTACACACATAACTAGATTAACCACAAATGGGAATGCATGTTACCGTTTTATCTCCGTCACGTAAGTTACAAGAACATATTACGTAAGTTATAGGTGTGAAAACTCATCCCCATTTGATGTTTTATCTTGTCTAAAGCAGGAGTACATTCAGTACTCACGATACAAACATGTGCCATGTCAAAGTTTTCGAACAAAATTTATGCATATCACAGCATAACGGTATTTTAAGTGCACTTTTTTCGGCGGACGGATCCTTAATGTGGTCTTACCCCAAATAGATGTTTTGCATGTTACAAATCTTCACGAAGGCTAGACTGATATCAAGCTACACACATAACTAGATTAACCACAAATGGGAATGCATGTTACCGTTTTATCTCCGTCACGTAAGTTACAAGAACATATTACGTAAGTTATAGGTGTGAAAACTCATCCCCATTTGATGTTTTATCTTGTCTAAAGCAGCAGTACATTCAGTACTCACGATACAAACATGTGCCATGTCAAAGTTTTCGAACAAAATTTCTGCATATCACAGCATAACGGTATTTTAAGTGCACTTTTTTCGGCGGACGGATCCTTAATGTGGTCTTACCCCAAATAGATGTTTTGCATGTTACAAATCTTCACGAAGGCTAGACTGATATCAAGCTACACACATAACTAGATTAACCACAAATGGGAATGCATGTTACCGTTTTATCTCCGTCACGTAAGTTACAAGAACATATTACGTAAGTTATAGGTGTGAAAACTCATCCCCATTTGATGTTTTATCTTGTCTAAAGCAGCAGTACATTCAGTACTCACGATACAAACATGTCCCATGTCAAAGTTTTCGAACAAAATTTCTGCATATCACAGCATAACGGTATTTTAAGTGCACTTTTTTCGGCGGACGGATCCTTAATGTGGTCTTACCCCAAATAGATGTTTTGCATGTTACAAATCTTCACGAAGGCTAGACTGATATCAAGCTACACACATAACTAGATTAACCACAAATGGGAATGCATGTTACCGTTTTATCTCCGTCACGTAAGTTACAAGAACATATTACGTAAGTTATAGGTGTGAAAACTCATCCCCATTTGATGTTTTATCTTGTCTAAAGCAGCAGTACATTCAGTACTCACGATACAAACATGTCCCATGTCAAAGTTTTCGAACAAAATTTCTGCATATCACAGAATAACGGTATTTTAAGTGCACTTTTTTCGGCGGACGGATCCTTAATGTGGTCTTACCCCAAATAGATGTTTTGCATGTTACAAATCTTCACGAAGGCTAGACTGATATCAAGCTACACACATAACTAGATTAACCACAAATGGGAATGCATGTTACCGTTTTATCTCCGTCACGTAAGTTACAAGAACATATTACGTAAGTTATAGGTGTGAAAACTCATCCCCATTTGATGTTTTATCTTGTCTAAAGCAGCAGTACATTCAGTACTCACGATACAAACATGTCCCATGTCAAAGTTTTCGAACAAAATTTCTGCATATCACAGCATAACGGTATTTTAAGTGCACTTTTTTCGGCGGACGGATCCTTAATGTGGTCTTACCCCAAATAGATGTTTTGCATGTTACAAATCTTCACGAAGGCTAGACTGATGTCAAGCTACACACATAACTAGATTAACCACAAATGGGAATGCATGTTACCGTTTTATCTCCGTCACGTAAGTTACAAGAACATATTACGTAAGTTATAGGTGTGAAAACTCATCCCCATTTGATGTTTTATCTTGTCTAAAGCAGCAGTACATTCAGTACTCACGATACAAACATGTGCCATGTCAAAGTTTTCGAACAAAATTTATGCATATCACAGCATAACGGTATTTTAAGTGCACTTTTTTCGGCGGACGGATCCTTAATGTGGTCTTACCCCAAATAGATGTTTTGCATGTTACAAATCTTCACGAAGGCTAGACTGATATCAAGCTACACACATAACTAGATTAACCACAAATGGGAATGCATGTTACCGTTTTATCTCCGTCACGTAAGTTACAAGAACATATTACGTAAGTTATAGGTGTGAAAACTCATCCCCATTTGATGTTTTATCTTGTCTAAAGCAGCAGTACATTCAGTACTCACGATACAAACATGTGCCATGTCAAAGTTTTCGAACAAAATTTCTGCATATCACAGCATAACGGTATTTTAAGTGCACTTTTTTCGGCGGACGGATCCTTAATGTGGTCTTACCCCAAATAGATGTTTTGCATGTTACAAATCTTCACGAAGGCTAGACTGATATCAAGCTACACACATAACTAGATTAACCACAAATGGGAATGCATGTTACCGTTTTATCTCCGTCACGTAAGTTACAAGAACATATTACGTAAGTTATAGGTGTGAAAACTCATCCCCATTTGATGTTTTATCTTGTCTAAAGCAGCAGTACATTCAGTACTCACGATACAAACATGTCCCATGTCAAAGTTTTCGAACAAAATTTCTGCATATCACAGCATAACGGTATTTTAAGTGCACTTTTTTCGGCGGACGGATCCTTAATGTGGTCTTACCCCAAATAGATGTTTTGCATGTTACAAATCTTCACGAAGGCTAGACTGATATCAAGCTACACACATAACTAGATTAACCACAAATGGGAATGCATGTTACCGTTTTATCTCCGTCACGTAAGTTACAAGAACATATTACGTAAGTTATAGGTGTGAAAACTCATCCCCATTTGATGTTTTATCTTGTCTAAAGCAGCAGTACATTCAGTACTCACGATACAAACATGTCCCATGTCAAAGTTTTCGAACAAAATTTATGCATATCACAGCATAACGGTATTTTAAGTGCACTTTTTTCGGCGGACGGATCCTTAATGTGGTCTTACCCCAAATAGATGTTTTGCATGTTACAAATCTTCACGAAGGCTAGACTGATATCAAGCTACACACATAACTAGATTAACCACAAATGGGAATGCATGTTACCGTTTTATCTCCGTCACGTAAGTTACAAGAACATATTACGTAAGTTATAGGTGTGAAAACTCATCCCCATTTGATGTTTTATCTTGTCTAAAGCAGCAGTACATTCAGTACTCACGATACAAACATGTCCCATGTCAAAGTTTTCGAAAAAAATGTATGCATATCACAGCATAACGGTATTTTAAGTGCACTTTTTTCGGCGGACGGATCCTTAATGTGGTCTTAACCCAAATAGATGTTTTGCATGTTACAAATCTTCACGAAGGCTAGACTGATATCAAGCTACACACATAACTAGATTAACCACAAATGGGAATGCATGTTACCGTTTTATCTCCGTCACGTAAGTTACAAGAACATATTACGTAAGTTATAGGTGTGAAAACTCATCCCCATTTGATGTTTTATCTTGTCTAAAGCAGCAGTACATTCAGTACTCACGATACAAACATGTCCCATGTCAAAGTTTTCGAACAAAATTTCTGCATATCACAGCATAACGGTATTTTAAGTGCACTTTTTTCGGCGGACGGATCCTTAATGTGGTCTTACCCCAAATAGATGTTTTGCATGTTACAAATCTTCACGAAGGCTAGACTGATATCAAGCTACACACATAACTAGATTAACCACAAATGGGAATGCATGTTACCGTTTTATCTCCGTCACGTAAGTTACAAGAACATATTACGTAAGTTATAGGTGTGAAAACTCATCCCCATTTGATGTTTTATCTTGTCTAAAGCAGCAGTACATTCAGTACTCACGATACAAACATGTCCCATGTCAAAGTTTTCGAACAAAATTTATGCATATCACAGCATAACGGTATTTTAAGTGCACTTTTTTCGGCGGACGGATCCTTAATGTGGTCTTACCCCAAATAGATGTTTTGCATGTTACAAATCTTCACGAAGGCTAGACTGATATCAAGCTACACACATAACTAGATTAACCACAAATGGGAATGCATGTTACCGTTTTATCTCCGTCACGTAAGTTACAAGAACATATTACGTAAGTTATAGGTGTGAAAACTCATCCCCATTTGATGTTTTATCTTGTCTAAAGCAGCAGTACATTCAGTACTCACGATACAAACATGTCCCATGTCAAAGTTTTCGAACAAAATTTCTGCATATCACAGCATAACGGTATTTTAAGTGCACTTTTTTCGGCGGACGGATCCTTAATGTGGTCTTACCCCAAATAGATGTTTTGCATGTTACAAATCTTCACGAAGGCTAGACTGATATCAAGCTACACACATAACTAGATTAACCATAAATGGGAATGCATGTTACCGTTTTATCTCCGTCACGTAAGTTACAAGAACATATTACGTAAGTTATAGGTGTGAAAACTCATCCCCATTTGATGTTTTATCTTGTCTAAAGCAGCAGTACATTCAGTACTCACGATACAAACATGTCCCATGTCAAAGTTTTCGAACAAAATTTCTGCATATCACAGCATAACGGTATTTTAAGTGCACTTTTTTCGGCGGACGGATCCTTAATGTGGTCTTACCCCAAATAGATGTTTTGCATGTTACAAATCTTCACGAAGGCTAGACTGATATCAAGCTACACACATAACTAGATTAACCACAAATGGGAATGCATGTTACCGTTTTATCTCCGTCACGTAAGTTACAAGAACATATTACGTAAGTTATAGGTGTGAAAACTCATCCCCATTTGATGTTTTATCTTGTCTAAAGCAGCAGTACATTCAGTACTCACGATACAAACATGTGCCATGTCAAAGTTTTCGAACAAAATTTCTGCATATCACAGCATAACGGTATTTTAAGTGCACTTTTTTCGGCGGACGGATCCTTAATGTGGTCTTACCCCAAATAGATGTTTTGCATGTTACAAATCTTCACGAAGGCTAGACTGATATCAAGCTACACACATAACTAGATTAACCACAAATGGGAATGCATGTTACCGTTTTATCTCCGTCACGTAAGTTACAAGAACATATTACGTAAGTTATAGGTGTGAAAACTCATCCCCATTTGATGTTTTATCTTGTCTAAATCAGCAGTACATTCAGTACTCACGATACAAACATGTCCCATGTCAAAGTTTTCGAACAAAATTTCTGCATATCACAGCATAACGGTATTTTAAGTGCACTTTTTTCGGCGGACGGATCCTTAATGTGGTCTTACCCCAAATAGATGTTTTGCATGTTACAAATCTTCACGAAGGCTAGACTGATATCAAGCTACACACATAACTAGATTAACCACAAATGGGAATGCATGTTACCGTTTTATCTCCGTCACGTAAGTTACAAGAACATATTACGTAAGTTATAGGTGTGAAAACTCATCCCCATTTGATGTTTTATCTTGTCTAAAGCAGCAGTACATTCAGTACTCACGATACAAACATGTGCCATGTCAAAGTTTTCGAACAAAATTTATGCATATCACAGCATAACGGTATTTTAAGTGCACTTTTTTCGGCGGACGGATCCTTAATGTGGTCTTACCCCAAATAGATGTTTTGCATGTTACAAATCTTCACGAAGGCTAGACTGATATCAAGCTACACACATAACTAGATTAACCACAAATGGGAATGCATGTTACCGTTTTATCTCCGTCACGTAAGTTACAAGAACATATTACGTAAGTTATAGGTGTGAAAACTCATCCCCATTTGATGTTTTATCTTGTCTAAAGCAGCAGTACATTCAGTACTCACGATACAAACATGTCCCATGTCAAAGTTTTCGAACAAAATTTCTGCATATCACAGCATAACGGTATTTTAAGTGCACTTTTTTCGGCGGACGGATCCTTAATGTGGTCTTACCCCAAATAGATGTTTTGCATGTTACAAATCTTCACGAAGGCTAGACTGATATCAAGCTACACACATAACTAGATTAACCACAAATGGGAATGCATGTTACCGTTTTATCTCCGTCACGTAAGTTACAAGAACATATTACGTAAGTTATAGGTGTGAAAACTCATCCCCATTTGATGTTTTATCTTGTCTAAAGCAGCAGTACATTCAGTACTCACGATACAAACATGTCCCATGTCAAAGTTTTCGAACAAAATTTCTGCATATCACAGCATAACGGTATTTTAAGTGCACTTTTTTCGGCGGACGGATCCTTAATGTGGTCTTACCCCAAATAGATGTTTTGCATGTTACAAATCTTCACGAAGGCTAGACTGATATCAAGCTACACACATAACTAGATTAACCACAAATGGGAATGCATGTTACCGTTTTATCTCCGTCACGTAAGTTACAAGAACATATTACGTAAGTTATAGGTGTGAAAACTCATCCCCATTTGATGTTTTATCTTGTCTAAAGCAGCAGTACATTCAGTACTCACGATACAAACATGTCCCATGTCAAAGTTTTCGAACAAAATTTCTGCATATCACAGCATAACGGTATTTTAAGTGCACTTTTTTCGGCGGACGGATCCTTAATGTGGTCTTACCCCAAATAGATGTTTTGCATGTTACAAATCTTCACGAAGGCTAGACTGATATCAAGCTACACACATAACTAGATTAACCACAAATGGTAATGCATGTTACCGTTTTATCTCCGTCACGTAAGTTACAAGAACATATTACGTAAGTTATAGGTGTGAAAACTCATCCCCATTTGATGTTTTATCTTGTCTAAAGCAGCAGTACATTCAGTACTCACGATACAAACATGTCCCATGTCAAAGTTTTCGAACAAAATTTATGCATATCACAGCATAACGGTATTTTAAGTGCACTTTTTTCGGCGGACGGATCCTTAATGTGGTCTTACCCCAAATAGATGTTTTGCATGTTACAAATCTTCACGAAGGCTAGACTGATATCAAGCTACACACATAACTAGATTAACCACAAATGGGAATGCATGTTACCGTTTTATCTCCGTCACGTAAGTTACAAGAACATATTACGTAAGTTATAGGTGTGAAAACTCATCCCCATTTGATGTTTTATCTTGTCTAAAGCAGCAGTACATTCAGTACTCACGATACAAACATGTCCCATGTCAAAGTTTTCGAACAAAATTTCTGCATATCACAGCATAACGGTATTTTAAGTGCACTTTTTTCGGCGGACGGATCCTTAATGTGGTCTTACCCCAAATAGATGTTTTGCATGTTACAAATCTTCACGAAGGCTAGACTGATATCAAGCTACACACATAACTAGATTAACCATAAATGGGAATGCATGTTACCGTTTTATCTCCGTCACGTAAGTTACAAGAACATATTACGTAAGTTATAGGTGTGAAAACTCATCCCCATTTGATGTTTTATCTTGTCTAAAGCAGCAGTACATTCAGTACTCACGATACAAACATGTCCCATGTCAAAGTTTTCGAACAAAATTTCTGCATATCACAGCATAACGGTATTTTAAGTGCACTTTTTTCGGCGGACGGATCCTTAATGTGGTCTTACCCCAAATAGATGTTTTGCATGTTACAAATCTTCACGAAGGCTAGACTGATATCAAGCTACACACATAACTAGATTAACCACAAATGGGAATGCATGTTACCGTTTTATCTCCGTCACGTAAGTTACAAGAACATATTACGTAAGTTATAGGTGTGAAAACTCATCCCCATTTGATGTTTTATCTTGTCTAAAGCAGCAGTACATTCAGTACTCACGATACAAACATGTCCCATGTCAAAGTTTTCGAACAAAATTTCTGCATATCACAGCATAACGGTATTTTAAGTGCACTTTTTTCGGCGGACGGATCCTTAATGTGGTCTTACCCCAAATAGATGTTTTGCATGTTACAAATCTTCACGAAGGCTAGACTGATATCAAGCTACACACATAACTAGATTAACCACAAATGGGAATGCATGTTACCGTTTTATCTCCGTCACGTAAGTTACAAGAACATATTACGTAAGTTATAGGTGTGAAAACTCATCCCCATTTGATGTTTTATCTTGTCTAAAGCAGCAGTACATTCAGTACTCACGATACAAACATGTCCCATGTCAAAGTTTTCGAACAAAATTTATGCATATCACAGCATAACGGTATTTTAAGTGCACTTTTTTCGGCGGACGGATCCTTAATGTGGTCTTACCCCAAATAGATGTTTTGCATGTTACAAATCTTCACGAAGGCTAGACTGATATCAAGCTACACACATAACTAGATTAACCACAAATGGGAATGCATGTTACCGTTTTATCTCCGTCACGTAAGTTACAAGAACATATTACGTAAGTTATAGGTGTGAAAACTCATCCCCATTTGATGTTTTATCTTGTCTAAAGCAGCAGTACATTCAGTACTCACGATACAAACATGTCCCATGTCAAAGTTTTCGAACAAAATTTCTGCATATCACAGCATAACGGTATTTTAAGTGCACTTTTTTCGGCGGACGGATCCTTAATGTGGTCTTACCCCAAATAGATGTTTTGCATGTTACAAATCTTCACGAAGGCTAGACTGATATCAAGCTACACACATAACTAGATTAACCATAAATGGGAATGCATGTTACCGTTTTATCTCCGTCACGTAAGTTACAAGAACATATTACGTAAGTTATAGGTGTGAAAACTCATCCCCATTTGATGTTTTATCTTGTCTAAAGCAGCAGTACATTCAGTACTCACGATACAAACATGTCCCATGTCAAAGTTTTCGAACAAAATTTCTGCATATCACAGCATAACGGTATTTTAAGTGCACTTTTTTCGGCGGACGGATCCTTAATGTGGTCTTACCCCAAATAGATGTTTTGCATGTTACAAATCTTCACGAAGGCTAGACTGATATCAAGCTACACACATAACTAGATTAACCACAAATGGGAATGCATGTTACCGTTTTATCTCCGTCACGTAAGTTACAAGAACATATTACGTAAGTTATAGGTGTGAAAACTCATCCCCATTTGATGTTTTATCTTGTCTAAAGCAGCAGTACATTCAGTACTCACGATACAAACATGTCCCATGTCAAAGTTTTCGAACAAAATGTCTGCATATCACAGCATAACGGTATTTTAAGTGCACTTTTTTCGGCGGACGGATCCTTAATGTGGTCTTACCCCAAATAGATGTTTTGCATGTTACAAATCTTCACGAAGGCTAGACTGATATCAAGCTACACACATAACTAGATTAACCACAAATGGGAATGCATGTTACCGTTTTATCTCCGTCACGTAAGTTACAAGAACATATTACGTAAGTTATAGGTGTGAAAACTCATCCCCATTTGATGTTTTATCTTGTCTAAATCAGCAGTACATTCAGTACTCACGATACAAACATGTCCCATGTCAAAGTTTTCGAACAAAATTTATGCATATCACAGCATAACGGTATTTTAAGTGCACTTTTTTCGGCGGACGGATCCTTAATGTGGTCTTACCCCAAATAGATGTTTTGCATGTTACAAATCTTCACGAAGGCTAGACTGATATCAAGCTACACACATAACTAGATTAACCACAAATGGGAATGCATGTTACCGTTTTATCTCCGTCACGTAAGTTACAAGAACATATTACGTAAGTTATAGGTGTGAAAACTCATCCCCATTTGATGTTTTATCTTGTCTAAAGCAGCAGTACATTCAGTACTCACGATACAAACATGTGCCATGTCAAAGTTTTCGAACAAAATTTATGCATATCACAGCATAACGGTATTTTAAGTGCACTTTTTTCGGCGGACGGATCCTTAATGTGGTCTTACCCCAAATAGATGTTTTGCATGTTACAAATCTTCACGAAGGCTAGACTGATATCAAGCTACACACATAACTAGATTAATCACAAATGGGAATGCATGTTACCGTTTTATCTCCGTCACGTAAGTTACAAGAACATATTACGTAAGTTATAGGTGTGAAAACTCATCCCCATTTGATGTTTTATCTTGTCTAAAGCAGCAGTACATTCAGTACTCACGATACAAACATGTGCCATGTCAAAGTTTTCGAACAAAATTTCTGCATATCACAGCATAACGGTATTTTAAGTGCACTTTTTTCGGCGGACGGATCCTTAATGTGGTCTTACCCCAAATAGATGTTTTGCATGTTACAAATCTTCACGAAGGCTAGACTGATATCAAGCTACACACATAACTAGATTAACCACAAATGGGAATGCATGTTACCGTTTTATCTCCGTCACGTAAGTTACAAGAACATATTACGTAAGTTATAGGTGTGAAAACTCATCCCCATTTGATGTTTTATCTTGTCTAAAGCAGCAGTACATTCAGTACTCACGATACAAACATGTCCCATGTCAAAGTTTTCGAACAAAATTTATGCATATCACAGCATAACGGTATTTTAAGTGCACTTTTTTCGGCGGACGGATCCTTAATGTGGTCTTACCCCAAATAGATGTTTTGCATGTTACAAATCTTCACGAAGGCTAGACTGATATCAAGCTACACACATAACTAGATTAACCACAAATGGGAATGCATGTTACCGTTTTATCTCCGTCACGTAAGTTACAAGAACATATTACGTAAGTTATAGGTGTGAAAACTCATCCCCATTTGATGTTTTATCTTGTCTAAAGCAGCAGTACATTCAGTACTCACGATACAAACATGTCCCATGTCAAAGTTTTCGAACAAAATTTATGCATATCACAGCATAACGGTATTTTAAGTGCACTTTTTTCGGCGGACGGATCCTTAATGTGGTCTTACCCCAAATAGATGTTTTGCATGTTACAAATCTTCACGAAGGCTAGACTGATATCAAGCTACACACATAACTAGATTAACCACAAATGGGAATGCATGTTACCGTTTTATCTCCGTCACGTAAGTTACAAGAACATATTACGTAAGTTATAGGTGTGAAAACTCATCCCCATTTGATGTTTTATCTTGTCTAAAGCAGCAGTACATTCAGTACTCACGATACAAACATGTGCCATGTCAAAGTTTTCGAACAAAATTTATGCATATCACAGCATAACGGTATTTTAAGTGCACTTTTTTCGGCGGACGGATCCTTAATGTGGTCTTACCCCAAATAGATGTTTTGCATGTTACAAATCTTCACGAAGGCTAGACTGATATCAAGCTACACACATAACTAGATTAACCACAAATGGGAATGCATGTTACCGTTTTATCTCCGTCACGTAAGTTACAAGAACATATTACGTAAGTTATAGGTGTGAAAACTCATCCCCATTTGATGTTTTATCTTGTCTAAAGCAGCAGTACATTCAGTACTCACGATACAAACATGTGCCATGTCAAAGTTTTCGAACAAAATTTCTGCATATCACAGCATAACGGTATTTTAAGTGCACTTTTTTCGGCGGACGGATCCTTAATGTGGTCTTACCCCAAATAGATGTTTTGCATGTTACAAATCTTCACGAAGGCTAGACTGATATCAAGCTACACACATAACTAGATTAACCACAAATGGGAATGCATGTTACCGTTTTATCTCCGTCACGTAAGTTACAAGAACATATTACGTAAGTTATAGGTGTGAAAACTCATCCCCATTTGATGTTTTATCTTGTCTAAAGCAGCAGTACATTCAGTACTCACGATACAAACATGTCCCATGTCAAAGTTTTCGAACAAAATTTATGCATATCACAGCATAACGGTATTTTAAGTGCACTTTTTTCGGCGGACGGATCCTTAATGTGGTCTTACCCCAAATAGATGTTTTGCATGTTACAAATCTTCACGAAGGCTAGACTGATATCAAGCTACACACATAACTAGATTAACCACAAATGGGAATGCATGTTACCGTTTTATCTCCGTCACGTAAGTTACAAGAACATATTACGTAAGTTATAGGTGTGAAAACTCATCCCCATTTGATGTTTTATCTTGTCTAAAGCAGCAGTACATTCAGTACATGTCCCATGTCAAAGTTTTCGAACAAAATTTATGCATATCACAGCATAACGGTATTTTAAGTGCACTTTTTTCGGCGGACGGATCCTTAATGTGGTCTTACCCCAAATAGATGTTTTGCATGTTACAAATCTTCACGAAGGCTAGACTGATATCAAGCTACACACATAACTAGATTAACCACAAATGGGAATGCATGTTACCGTTTTATCTCCGTCACGTAAGTTACAAGAACATATTACGTAAGTTATAGGTGTGAAAACTCATCCCCATTTGATGTTTTATCTTGTCTAAAGCAGCAGTACATTCAGTACTCACGATACAAACATGTCCCATGTCAAAGTTTTCGAACAAAATTTATGCATATCACAGCATAACGGTATTTTAAGTGCACTTTTTTCGGCGGACGGATCCTTAATGTGGTCTTACCCCAAATAGATGTTTTGCATGTTACAAATCTTCACGAAGGCTAGACTGATATCAAGCTACACACATAACTAGATTAACCACAAATGGGAATGCATGTTACCGTTTTATCTCCGTCACGTAAGTTACAAGAACATATTACGTAAGTTATAGGTGTGAAAACTCATCCCCATTTGATGTTTTATCTTGTCTAAAGCAGCAGTACATTCAGTACTCACGATACAAACATGTCCCATGTCAAAGTTTTCGAACAAAATTTATGCATATCACAGCATAACGGTATTTTAAGTGCACTTTTTTCGGCGGACGGATCCTTAATGTGGTCTTACCCCAAATAGATGTTTTGCATGTTACAAATCTTCACGAAGGCTAGACTGATATCAAGCTACACACATAACTAGATTAACCACAAATGGGAATGCATGTTACCGTTTTATCTCTGTCACGTAAGTTACAAGAACATATTACGTAAGTTATAGGTGTGAAAACTCATCCCCATTTGATGTTTTATCTTGTCTAAAGCAGCAGTACATTCAGTACTCACGATACAAACATGTCCCATGTCAAAGTTTTCGAACAAAATTTATGCATATCACAGCATAACGGTATTTTAAGTGCACTTTTTTCGGCGGACGGATCCTTAATGTGGTCTTACCCCAAATAGATGTTTTGCATGTTACAAATCTTCACGAAGGCTAGACTGATATCAAGCTACACACATAACTAGATTAACCACAAATGGGAATGCATGTTACCGTTTTATCTCCGTCACGTATGTTACAAGAACATATTACGTAAGTTATAGGTGTGAAAACTCATCCCCATTTGATGTTTTATCTTGTCTAAAGCAGCAGTACATTCAGTACTCACGATACAAACATGTCCCATGTCAAAGTTTTCGAACAAAATTTCTGCATATCACAGCATAACGGTATTTTAAGTGCACTTTTTTCGGCGGACGGATCCTTAATGTGGTCTTACCCCAAATAGATGTTTTGCATGTTACAAATCTTCACGAAGGCTAGACTGATATCAAGCTACACACATAACTAGATTAACCACAAATGGGAATGCATGTTACCGTTTTATCTCCGTCACGTAAGTTACAAGAACATATTACGTAAGTTATAGGTGTGAAAACTCATCCCCATTTGATGTTTTATCTTGTCTAAAGCAGCAGTACATTCAGTACTCACGATACAAACATGTCCCATGTCAAAGTTTTCGAACAAAATTTCTGCATATCACAGCATAACGGTATTTTAAGTGCACTTTTTTCGGCGGACGGATCCTTAATGTGGTCTTACCCCAAATAGATGTTTTGCATGTTACAAATCTTCACGAAGGCTAGACTGATATCAAGCTACACACATAACTAGATTAACCACAAATGGGAATGCATGTTACCGTTTTATCTCCGTCACGTAAGTTACAAGAACATATTACGTAAGTTATAGGTGTGAAAACTCATCCCCATTTGATGTTTTATCTTGTCTAAAGCAGCAGTACATTCAGTACTCACGATACAAACATGTCCCATGTCAAAGTTTTCGAACAAAATTTATGCATATCACAGCATAACGGTATTTTAAGTGCACTTTTTTCGGCGGACGGATCCTTAATGTGGTCTTACCCCAAATAGATGTTTTGCATGTTACAAATCTTCACGAAGGCTAGACTGATATCAAGCTACACACATAACTAGATTAACCACAAATGGGAATGCATGTTACCGTTTTATCTCCGTCACGTAAGTTACAAGAACATATTACGTAAGTTATAGGTGTGAAAACTCATCCCCATTTGATGTTTTATCTTGTTTAAAGCAGCAGTACATTCAGTACTCACGATACAAACATGTCCCATGTCAAAGTTTTCGAACAAAATTTATGCATATCACAGCATAACGGTATTTTAAGTGTACTTTTTTCGGCGGACGGATCCTTAATGTGGTCTTACCCCAAATAGATGTTTTGCATGTTACAAATCTTCACGAAGGCTAGACTGATATCAAGCTACACACATAACTAGATTAACCACAAATGGGAATGCATGTTACCGTTTTATCTCCGTCACGTAAGTTACAAGAACATATTACGTAAGTTATAGGTGTGAAAACTCATCCCCATTTGATGTTTTATCTTGTCTAAAGCAGCAGTACATTCAGTACTCACGATACAAACATGTCCCATGTCAAAGTTTTCGAACAAAATTCATGCATATCACAGCATAACGGTATTTTAAGTGCACTTTTTTCGGCGGACGGATCCTTAATGTGGTCTTACCCCAAATAGATGTTTTGCATGTTACAAATCTTCACGAAGGCTAGACTGATATCAAGCTACACACATAACTAGATTAACCACAAATGGGAATGCATGTTACCGTTTTATCTCCGTCACGTAAGTTACAAGAACATATTACGTAAGTTATAGGTGTGAAAACTCATCCCCATTTGATGTTTTATCTTGTCTAAAGCAGCAGTACATTCAGTACTCACGATACAAACATGTCCCATGTCAAAGTTTTCGAACAAAATTTATGCATATCACAGCATAACGGTATTTTAAGTGTACTTTTTTCGGCGGACGGATCCTTAATGTGGTCTTACCCCAAATAGATGTTTTGCATGTTACAAATCTTCACGAAGGCTAGACTGATATCAAGCTACACACATAACTAGATTAACCACAAATGGGAATGCATGTTACCGTTTTATCTCCGTCACGTAAGTTACAAGAACATATTACGTAAGTTATAGGTGTGAAAACTCATCCCCATTTGATGTTTTATCTTGTCTAAAGCAGCAGTACATTCAGTACTCACGATACAAACATGTCCCATGTCAAAGTTTTCGAACAAAATTTATGCATATCACAGCATAACGGTATTTTAAGTGCACTTTTTTCGGCGGACGGATCCTTAATGTGGTCTTACCCCAAATAGATGTTTTGCATGTTACAAATCTTCACGAAGGCTAGACTGATATCAAGCTACACACATAACTAGATTAACCACAAATGGGAATGCATGTTACCGTTTTATCTCTGTCACGTAAGTTACAAGAACATATTACGTAAGTTATAGGTGTGAAAACTCATCCCCATTTGATGTTTTATCTTGTCTAAAGCAGCAGTACATTCAGTACTCACGATACAAACATGTCCCATGTCAAAGTTTTCGAACAAAATTTATGCATATCACAGCATAACGGTATTTTAAGTGCACTTTTTTCGGCGGACGGATCCTTAATGTGGTCTTACCCCAAATAGATGTTTTGCATGTTACAAATCTTCACGAAGGCTAGACTGATATCAAGCTACACACATAACTAGATTAACCACAAATGGGAATGCATGTTACCGTTTTATCTCCGTCACGTATGTTACAAGAACATATTACGTAAGTTATAGGTGTGAAAACTCATCCCCATTTGATGTTTTATCTTGTCTAAAGCAGCAGTACATTCAGTACTCACGATACAAACATGTCCCATGTCAAAGTTTTCGAACAAAATTTCTGCATATCACAGCATAACGGTATTTTAAGTGCACTTTTTTCGGCGGACGGATCCTTAATGTGGTCTTACCCCAAATAGATGTTTTGCATGTTACAAATCTTCACGAAGGCTAGACTGATATCAAGCTACACACATAACTAGATTAACCACAAATGGGAATGCATGTTACCGTTTTATCTCCGTCACGTAAGTTACAAGAACATATTACGTAAGTTATAGGTGTGAAAACTCATCCCCATTTGATGTTTTATCTTGTCTAAAGCAGCAGTACATTCAGTACTCACGATACAAACATGTCCCATGTCAAAGTTTTCGAACAAAATTTCTGCATATCACAGCATAACGGTATTTTAAGTGCACTTTTTTCGGCGGACGGATCCTTAATGTGGTCTTACCCCAAATAGATGTTTTGCATGTTACAAATCTTCACGAAGGCTAGACTGATATCAAGCTACACACATAACTAGATTAACCACAAATGGGAATGCATGTTACCGTTTTATCTCCGTCACGTAAGTTACAAGAACATATTACGTAAGTTATAGGTGTGAAAACTCATCCCCATTTGATGTTTTATCTTGTCTAAAGCAGCAGTACATTCAGTACTCACGATACAAACATGTCCCATGTCAAAGTTTTCGAACAAAATTTATGCATATCACAGCATAACGGTATTTTAAGTGCACTTTTTTCGGCGGACGGATCCTTAATGTGGTCTTACCCCAAATAGATGTTTTGCATGTTACAAATCTTCACGAAGGCTAGACTGATATCAAGCTACACACATAACTAGATTAACCACAAATGGGAATGCATGTTACCGTTTTATCTCCGTCACGTAAGTTACAAGAACATATTACGTAAGTTATAGGTGTGAAAACTCATCCCCATTTGATGTTTTATCTTGTTTAAAGCAGCAGTACATTCAGTACTCACGATACAAACATGTCCCATGTCAAAGTTTTCGAACAAAATTTATGCATATCACAGCATAACGGTATTTTAAGTGTACTTTTTTCGGCGGACGGATCCTTAATGTGGTCTTACCCCAAATAGATGTTTTGCATGTTACAAATCTTCACGAAGGCTAGACTGATATCAAGCTACACACATAACTAGATTAACCACAAATGGGAATGCATGTTACCGTTTTATCTCCGTCACGTAAGTTACAAGAACATATTACGTAAGTTATAGGTGTGAAAACTCATCCCCATTTGATGTTTTATCTTGTCTAAAGCAGCAGTACATTCAGTACTCACGATACAAACATGTCCCATGTCAAAGTTTTCGAACAAAATTCATGCATATCACAGCATAACGGTATTTTAAGTGCACTTTTTTCGGCGGACGGATCCTTAATGTGGTCTTACCCCAAATAGATGTTTTGCATGTTACAAATCTTCACGAAGGCTAGACTGATATCAAGCTACACACATAACTAGATTAACCACAAATGGGAATGCATGTTACCGTTTTATCTCCGTCACGTAAGTTACAAGAACATATTACGTAAGTTATAGGTGTGAAAACTCATCCCCATTTGATGTTTTATCTTGTCTAAAGCAGCAGTACATTCAGTACTCACGATACAAACATGTCCCATGTCAAAGTTTTCGAACAAAATTTATGCATATCACAGCATAACGGTATTTTAAGTGTACTTTTTTCGGCGGACGGATCCTTAATGTGGTCTTACCCCAAATAGATGTTTTGCATGTTACAAATCTTCACGAAGGCTAGACTGATATCAAGCTACACACATAACTAGATTAACCACAAATGGGAATGCATGTTACCGTTTTATCTCCGTCACGTAAGTTACAAGAACATATTACGTAAGTTATAGGTGTGAAAACTCATCCCCATTTGATGTTTTATCTTGTCTAAAGCAGCAGTACATTCAGTACTCACGATACAAACATGTCCCATGTCAAAGTTTTCGAACAAAATTTATGCATATCACAGCATAACGGTATTTTAAGTGCACTTTTTTCGGCGGACGGATCCTTAATGTGGTCTTACCCCAAATAGATGTTTTGCATGTTACAAATCTTCACGAAGGCTAGACTGATATCAAGCTACACACATAACTAGATTAACCACAAATGGGAATGCATGTTACCGTTTTATCTCCGTCACGTAAGTTACAAGAACATATTACGTAAGTTATAGGTGTGAAAACTCATCCCCATTTGATGTTTTATCTTGTTTAAAGCAGCAGTACATTCAGTACTCACGATACAAACATGTCCCATGTCAAAGTTTTCGAACAAAATTTATGCATATCACAGCATAACGGTATTTTAAGTGTACTTTTTTCGGCGGACGGATCCTTAATGTGGTCTTACCCCAAATAGATGTTTTGCATGTTACAAATCTTCACGAAGGCTAGACTGATATCAAGCTACACACATAACTAGATTAACCACAAATGGGAATGCATGTTACCGTTTTATCTCCGTCACGTAAGTTACAAGAACATATTACGTAAGTTATAGGTGTGAAAACTCATCCCCATTTGATGTTTTATCTTGTCTAAAGCAGCAGTACATTCAGTACTCACGATACAAACATGTCCCATGTCAAAGTTTTCGAACAAAATTCATGCATATCACAGCATAACGGTATTTTAAGTGCACTTTTTTCGGCGGACGGATCCTTAATGTGGTCTTACCCCAAATAGATGTTTTGCATGTTACAAATCTTCACGAAGGCTAGACTGATATCAAGCTACACACATAACTAGATTAACCACAAATGGGAATGCATGTTACCGTTTTATCTCCGTCACGTAAGTTACAAGAACATATTACGTAAGTTATAGGTGTGAAAACTCATCCCCATTTGATGTTTTATCTTGTCTAAAGCAGCAGTACATTCAGTACTCACGATACAAACATGTCCCATGTCAAAGTTTTCGAACAAAATTTATGCATATCACAGCATAACGGTATTTTAAGTGTACTTTTTTCGGCGGACGGATCCTTAATGTGGTCTTACCCCAAATAGATGTTTTGCATGTTACAAATCTTCACGAAGGCTAGACTGATATCAAGCTACACACATAACTAGATTAACCACAAATGGGAATGCATGTTACCGTTTTATCTCCGTCACGTAAGTTACAAGAACATATTACGTAAGTTATAGGTGTGAAAACTCATCCCCATTTGATGTTTTATCTTGTCTAAAGCAGCAGTACATTCAGTACTCACGATACAAACATGTCCCATGTCAAAGTTTTCGAACAAAATTTATGCATATCACAGCATAACGGTATTTTAAGTGCACTTTTTTCGGCGGACGGATCCTTAATGTGGTCTTACCCCAAATAGATGTTTTGCATGTTACAAATCTTCACGAAGGCTAGACTGATATCAAGCTACACACATAACTAGATTAACCACAAATGGGAATGCATGTTACCGTTTTATCTCCGTCACGTAAGTTACAAGAACATATTACGTAAGTTATAGGTGTGAAAACTCATCCCCATTTGATGTTTTATCTTGTCTAAAGCAGCAGTACATTCAGTACTCACGATACAAACATGTCCCATGTCAAAGTTTTCGAACAAAATTTCTGCATATCACAGCATAACGGTATTTTAAGTGCACTTTTTTCGGCGGACGGATCCTTAATGTGGTCTTACCCCAAATAGATGTTTTGCATGTTACAAATCTTCACGAAGGCTAGACTGATATCAAGCTACACACATAACTAGATTAACCACAAATGGGAATGCATGTTACCGTTTTATCTCCGTCACGTAAGTTACAAGAACATATTACGTAAGTTATAGGTGTGAAAACTCATCCCCATTTGATGTTTTATCTTGTTTAAAGCAGCAGTACATTCAGTACTCACGATACAAACATGTCCCATGTCAAAGTTTTCGAACAAAATTTATGCATATCACAGCATAACGGTATTTTAAGTGTACTTTTTTCGGCGGACGGATCCTTAATGTGGTCTTACCCCAAATAGATGTTTTGCATGTTACAAATCTTCACGAAGGCTAGACTGATATCAAGCTACACAAATAACTAGATTAACCACAAATGGGAATGCATGTTACCGTTTTATCTCCGTCACGTAAGTTACAAGAACATATTACGTAAGTTATAGGTGTGAAAACTCATCCCCATTTGATGTTTTATCTTGTCTAAAGCAGCAGTACATTCAGTACTCACGATACAAACATGTCCCATGTCAAAGTTTTCGAACAAAATTTATGCATATCACAGCATAACGGTATTTTAAGTGTACTTTTTTCGGCGGACGGATCCTTAATGTGGTCTTACCCCAAATAGATGTTTTGCATGTTACAAATCTTCACGAAGGCTAGACTGATATCAAGCTACACACATAACTAGATTAACCACAAATGGGAATGCATGTTACCGTTTTATCTCCGTCACGTAAGTTACAAGAACATATTACGTAAGTTATAGGTGTGAAAACTCATCCCCATTTGATGTTTTATCTTGTCTAAAGCAGCAGTACATTCAGTACTCACGATACAAACATGTCCCATGTCAAAGTTTTCGAACAAAATTTATGCATATCACAGCATAACGGTATTTTAAGTGCACTTTTTTCGGCGGACGGATCCTTAATGTGGTCTTACCCCAAATAGATGTTTTGCATGTTACAAATCTTCACGAAGGCTAGACTGATATCAAGCTACACACATAACTAGATTAACCACAAATGGGAATGCATGTTACCGTTTTATCTCCGTCACGTAAGTTACAAGAACATATTACGTAAGTTATAGGTGTGAAAACTCATCCCCATTTGATGTTTTATCTTGTCTAAAGCAGCAGTACATTCAGTACTCACGATACAAACATGTCCCATGTCAAAGTTTTCGAACAAAATTTCTGCATATCACAGCATAACGGTATTTTAAGTGCACTTTTTTCGGCGGACGGATCCTTAATGTGGTCTTACCCCAAATAGATGTTTTGCATGTTACAAATCTTCACGAAGGCTAGACTGATATCAAGCTACACACATAACTAGATTAACCACAAATGGGAATGCATGTTACCGTTTTATCTCCGTCACGTAAGTTACAAGAACATATTACGTAAGTTATAGGTGTGAAAACTCATCCCCATTTGATGTTTTATCTTGTTTAAAGCAGCAGTACATTCAGTACTCACGATACAAACATGTCCCATGTCAAAGTTTTCGAACAAAATTTATGCATATCACAGCATAACGGTATTTTAAGTGTACTTTTTTCGGCGGACGGATCCTTAATGTGGTCTTACCCCAAATAGATGTTTTGCATGTTACAAATCTTCACGAAGGCTAGACTGATATCAAGCTACACAAATAACTAGATTAACCACAAATGGGAATGCATGTTACCGTTTTATCTCCGTCACGTAAGTTACAAAAACATATTACGTAAGTTATAGGTGTGAAAACTCATCCCCATTTGATGTTTTATCTTGTCTAAAGCAGCAGTACATTCAGTACTCACGATACAAACATGTCCCATGTCAAAGTTTTCGAACAAAATTTATGCATATCACAGCATAACGGTATTTTAAGTGCACTTTTTTCGGCGGACGGATACTTAATGTGGTCTTACCCCAAATAGATGTTTTGCATGTTACAAATCTTCACGAAGGCTAGACTGATATCAAGCTACACACATAACTAGATTAACCACAAATGGGAATGCATGTTACCGTTTTATCTCCGTCACGTAAGTTACAAGAACATATTACGTAAGTCATAGGTGTGAAAACTCATCCCCATTTGATGTTTTATCTTGTCTAAAGCAGCAGTACATTCAGTACTCACGATACAAACATGTCCCATGTCAAAGTTTTCGAACAAAATTTCTGCATATCACAGCATAACGGTATTTTAAGTGCACTTTTTTCGGCGGACGGATCCTTAATGTGGTCTTACCCCAAATAGATGTTTTGCATGTTACAAATCTTCACGAAGGCTAGACTGATATCAAGCTACACACATAACTAGATTAACCACAAATGGGAATGCATGTTACCGTTTTATCTCCGTCACGTAAGTTACAAGAACATATTACGTAAGTTATAGGTGTGAAAACTCATCCCCATTTGATGTTTTATCTTGTCTAAAGCAGCAGTACATTCAGTACTCACGATACAAACATGTCCCATGTCAAAGTTTTCGAACAAAATTTATGCATATCACAGCATAACGGTATTTTAAGTGTACTTTTTTCGGCGGACGGATCCTTAATGTGGTCTTACCCCAAATAGATGTTTTGCATGTTACAAATCTTCACGAAGGCTAGACTGATATCAAGCTACACACTTAACTAGATTAACCACAAATGGGAATGCATGTTTCCGTTTTATCTCCGTCACGTAAGTTACAAGAACATATTACGTAAGTTATAGGTGTGAAAACTCATCCCCATTTGATGTTTTATCTTGTCTAAAGCAGCAGTACATTCAGTACTCACGATACAAACATGTCCCATGTCAAAGTTTTCGAACAAAATTTATGCATATCACAGCATAACGGTATTTTAAGTGCACTTTTTTCGGCGGACGGATCCTTAATGTGGTCTTACCCCAAAATTGATGTTTTGCATGTTACAAATCTTCACGAAGGCTAGACTGATATCAAGCTACACACATAACTAGATTAACCACAAATGGGAATGCATGTTACCGTTTTATCTCCGTCACGTAAGTTACAAGAACATATTACGTAAGTTATAGGTGTGAAAACTCATCCCCATTTGATGTTTTATCTTGTCTAAAGCAGCAGTACATTCAGTACTCACGATACAAACATGTCCCATGTCAAAGTTTTCGAACAAAATTTATGCATATCACAGCATAACGATATTTTAAGTGCACTTTTTTCGGCGGACGGATCCTTAATGTGGTCTTACCCCAAATAGATGTTTTGCATGTTACAAATCTTCACGAAGGCTAGACTGATATCAAGCTACACACATAACTAGATTAACCACAAATGGGAATGCATGTTACCGTTTTATCTCCGTCACGTAAGTTACAAGAACATATTACGTAAGTTATAGGTGTGAAAACTCATCCCCATTTGATGTTTTATCTTGTCTAAAGCAGCAGTACATTCAGTACTCACGATACAAACATGTCCCATGTCAAAGTTTTCGAACAAAATTTATGCATATCACAGCATAACGGTATTTTAAGTGCACTTTTTTCGGCGGACGGATACTTAATGTGGTCTTACCCCAAATAGATGTTTTGCATGTTACAAATCTTCACGAAGGCTAGACTGATATCAAGCTACACACATAACTAGATTAACCACAAATGGGAATGCATGTTACCGTTTTATCTCCGTCACGTAAGTTACAAGAACATATTACGTAAGTTATAGGTGTGAAAACTCATCCCCATTTGATGTTTTATCTTGTCTAAAGCAGCAGTACATTCAGTACTCACGATACAAACATGTCCCATGTCAAAGTTTTCGAACAAAATTTATGCATATCACAGCATAACGGTATTTTAAGTGCACTTTTTTCGGCGGACGGATCCTTAATGTGGTCTTACCCCAAATAGATGTTTTGCATGTTACAAATCTTCACGAAGGCTAGACTGATATCAAGCTACACACATAACTAGATTAACCACAAATGGGAATGCATGTTACCGTTTTATCTCCGTCACGTAAGTTACAAGAACATATTACGTAAGTTATAGGTGTGAAAACTCATCCCCATTTGATGTTTGATCTTGTCTAAAGCAGCAGTACATTCAGTACTCACGATACAAACATGTCCCATGTCAAAGTTTTCGAACAAAATTTATGCATATCACAGCATAACGGTATTTTAAGTGCACTTTTTTCGGCGGACGGATACTTAATGTGGTCTTACCCCAAATAGATGTTTTGCATGTTACAAATCTTCACGAAGGCTAGACTGATATCAAGCTACACACATAACTAGATTAACCACAAATGGGAATGCATGTTACCGTTTTATCTCCGTCACGTAAGTTACAAGAACATATTACGTAAGTTATAGGTGTGAAAACTCATCCCCATTTGATGTTTTATCTTGTCTAAAGCAGCAGTACATTCAGTACTCACGATACAAACATGTCCCATGTCAAAGTTTTCGAACAAAATTTCTGCATATCACAGCATAACGGTATTTTAAGTGCACTTTTTTCGGCGGACGGATCCTTAATGTGGTCTTACCCCAAATAGATGTTTTGCATGTTACAAATCTTCACGAAGGCTAGACTGATATCAAGCTACACACATAACTAGATTAACCACAAATGGGAATGCATGTTACCGTTTTATCTCCGTCACGTAAGTTACAAGAACATATTACGTAAGTTATAGGTGTGAAAACTCATCCCCATTTGATGTTTTATCTTGTTTAAAGCAGCAGTACATTCAGTACTCACGATACAAACATGTCCCATGTCAAAGTTTTCGAACAAAATTTATGCATATCACAGCATAACGGTATTTTAAGTGTACTTTTTTCGGCGGACGGATCCTTAATGTGGTCTTACCCCAAATAGATGCTTTGCATGTTACAAATCTTCACGAAGGCTAGACTGATATCAAGCTACACACATAACTAGATTAACCACAAATGGGAATGCATGTTACCGTTTTATCTCCGTCACGTAAGTTACAAGAACATATTACGTAAGTTATAGGTGTGAAAACTCATCCCCATTTGATGTTTTATCTTGTCTAAAGCAGCAGTACATTCAGTACTCACGATACAAACATGTCCCATGTCAAAGTTTTCGAACAAAATTTATGCATATCACAGCATAACGGTATTTTAAGTGCACTTTTTTCGGCGGACGGATCCTTAATGTGGTCTTACCCCAAATTGATGTTTTGCATGTTACAAATCTTCACGAAGGCTAGACTGATATCAAGCTACACACATAACTAGATTAACCACAAATGGGAATGCATGTTACCGTTTTATCTCCGTCACGTAAGTTACAAGAACATATTACGTAAGTTATAGGTGTGAAAACTCATCCCCATTTGATGTTTTATCTTGTCTAAAGCAGCAGTACATTCAGTACTCACGATACAAACATGTCCCATGTCAAAGTTTTCGAACAAAATTTATGCATATCACAGCATAACGATATTTTAAGTGCACTTTTTTCGGCGGACGGATCCTTAATGTGGTCTTACCCCAAATAGATGTTTTGCATGTTACAAATCTTCACGAAGGCTAGACTGATATCAAGCTACACACATAACTAGATTAACCACAAATGGGAATGCATGTTACCGTTTTATCTCCGTCACGTAAGTTACAAGAACATATTACGTAAGTTATAGGTGTGAAAACTCATCCCCATTTGATGTTTTATCTTGTCTAAAGCAGCAGTACATTCAGTACTCACGATACAAACATGTCCCATGTCAAAGTTTTCGAACAAAATTTATGCATATCACAGCATAACGGTATTTTAAGTGCACTTTTTTCGGCGGACGGATACTTAATGTGGTCTTACCCCAAATAGATGTTTTGCATGTTACAAATCTTCACGAAGGCTAGACTGATATCAAGCTACACACATAACTAGATTAACCACAAATGGGAATGCATGTTACCGTTTTATCTCCGTCACGTAAGTTACAAGAACATATTACGTAAGTTATAGGTGTGAAAACTCATCCCCATTTGATGTTTTATCTTGTCTAAAGCAGCAGTACATTCAGTACTCACGATACAAACATGTCCCATGTCAAAGTTTTCGAACAAAATTTATGCATATCACAGCATAACGGTATTTTAAGTGCACTTTTTTCGGCGGACGGATCCTTAATGTGGTCTTACCCCAAATAGATGTTTTGCATGTTACAAATCTTCACGAAGGCTAGACTGATATCAAGCTACACACATAACTAGATTAACCACAAATGGGAATGCATGTTACCGTTTTATCTCCGTCACGTAAGTTACAAGAACATATTACGTAAGTTATAGGTGTGAAAACTCATCCCCATTTGATGTTTTATCTTGTCTAAAGCAGCAGTACATTCAGTACTCACGATACAAACATGTCCCATGTCAAAGTTTTCGAACAAAATTTATGCATATCACAGCATAACGGTATTTTAAGTGTACTTTTTTCGGCGGACGGATCCTTAATGTGGTCTTACCCCAAATAGATGTTTTGCATGTTACAAATCTTCACGAAGGCTAGACTGATATCAAGCTACACACATAACTAGATTAACCACAAATGGGAATGCATGTTACCGTTTTATCTCCGTCACGTAAGTTACAAGAACATATTACGTAAGTTATAGGTGTGAAAACTCATCCCCATTTGATGTTTTATCTTGTCTAAAGCAGCAGTACATTCAGTATTCACGATACAAACATGTCCCATGTCAAAGTTTTCGAACAAAATTTCTGCATATCACAGCATAACGGTATTTTAAGTGCACTTTTTTCGGCGGACGGATCCTTAATGTGGTCTTACCCCAAATAGATGTTTTGCATGTTACAAATCTTCACGAAGGCTAGACTGATATCAAGCTACACACATAACTAGATTAACCACAAATGGGAATGCATGTTACCGTTTTATCTCCGTCACGTAAGTTACAAGAACATATTACGTAAGTTATAGGTGTAAAAACTCATCCCCATTTGATGTTTTATCTTGTCTAAAGCAGCAGTACATTCAGTACTCACGATACAAACATGTCCCATGTCAAAGTTTTCGAACAAAATTTATGCATATCACAGCATAACGGTATTTTAAGTGTACTTTTTTCGGCGGACGGATCCTTAATGTGGTCTTACCCCAAATAGATGCTTTGCATGTTACAAATCTTCACGAAGGCTAGACTGATATCAAGCTACACACATAACTAGATTAACCACAAATGGGAATGCATGTTACCGTTTTATCTCCGTCACGTAAGTTACAAGAACATATTACGTAAGTTATAGGTGTGAAAACTCATCCCCATTTGATGTTTTATCTTGTCTAAAGCAGCAGTACATTCAGTACTCACGATACAAACATGTCCCATGTCAAAGTTTTCGAACAAAATTTATGCATATCACAGCATAACGGTATTTTAAGTGCACTTTTTTCGGCGGACGGATCCTTAATGTGGTCTTACCCCAAAATTGATGTTTTGCATGTTACAAATCTTCACGAAGGCTAGACTGATATCAAGCTACACACATAACTAGATTAACCACAAATGGGAATGCATGTTACCGTTTTATCTCCGTCACGTAAGTTACAAGAACATATTACGTAAGTTATAGGTGTGAAAACTCATCCCCATTTGATGTTTTATCTTGTCTAAAGCAGCAGTACATTCAGTACTCACGATACAAACATGTCCCATGTCAAAGTTTTCGAACAAAATTTATGCATATCACAGCATAACGGTATTTTAAGTGCACTTTTTTCGGCGGACGGATACTTAATGTGGTCTTACCCCAAATAGATGTTTTGCATGTTACAAATCTTCACGAAGGCTAGACTGATATCAAGCTACACACATAACTAGATTAACCACAAATGGGAATGCATGTTACCGTTTTATCTCCGTCACGTAAGTTACAAGAACATATTACGTAAGTTATAGGTGTGAAAACTCATCCCCATTTGATGTTTTATCTTGTCTAAAGCAGCAGTACATTCAGTACTCACGATACAAACATGTCCCATGTCAAAGTTTTCGAACAAAATTTATGCATATCACAGCATAACGGTATTTTAAGTGCACTTTTTTCGGCGGACGGATCCTTAATGTGGTCTTACCCCAAATAGATGTTTTGCATGTTACAAATCTTCACGAAGGCTAGACTGATATCAAGCTACACACATAACTAGATTAACCACAAATGGGAATGCATGTTACCGTTTTATCTCCGTCACGTAAGTTACAAGAACATATTACGTAAGTTATAGGTGTGAAAACTCATCCCCATTTGATGTTTTATCTTGTCTAAAGCAGCAGTACATTCAGTACTCACGATACAAACATGTCCCATGTCAAAGTTTTCGAACAAAATTTATGCATATCACAGCATAACGGTATTTTAAGTGTACTTTTTTCGGCGGACGGATCCTTAATGTGGTCTTACCCCAAATAGATGCTTTGCATGTTACAAATCTTCACGAAGGCTAGACTGATATCAAGCTACACACATAACTAGATTAACCACAAATGGGAATGCATGTTACCGTTTTATCTCCGTCACGTAAGTTACAAGAACATATTACGTAAGTTATAGGTGTGAAAACTCATCCCCATTTGATGTTTTATCTTGTCTAAAGCAGCAGTACATTCAGTACTCACGATACAAACATGTCCCATGTCAAAGTTTTCGAACAAAATTTATGCATATCACAGCATAACGGTATTTTAAGTGCACTTTTTTCGGCGGACGGATCCTTAATGTGGTCTTACCCCAAAATTGATGTTTTGCATGTTACAAATCTTCACGAAGGCTAGACTGATATCAAGCTACACACATAACTAGATTAACCACAAATGGGAATGCATGTTACCGTTTTATCTCCGTCACGTAAGTTACAAGAACATATTACGTAAGTTATAGGTGTGAAAACTCATCCCCATTTGATGTTTTATCTTGTCTAAAGCAGCAGTACATTCAGTACTCACGATACAAACATGTCCCATGTCAAAGTTTTCGAACAAAATTTATGCATATCACAGCATAACGATATTTTAAGTGCACTTTTTTCGGCGGACGGATCCTTAATGTGGTCTTACCCCAAATAGATGTTTTGCATGTTACAAATCTTCACGAAGGCTAGACTGATATCAAGCTACACACATAACTAGATTAACCACAAATGGGAATGCATGTTACCGTTTTATCTCCGTCACGTAAGTTACAAGAACATATTACGTAAGTTATAGGTGTGAAAACTCATCCCCATTTGATGTTTTATCTTGTCTAAAGCAGCAGTACATTCAGTACTCACGATACAAACATGTCCCATGTCAAAGTTTTCGAACAAAATTTATGCATATCACAGCATAACGGTATTTTAAGTGCACTTTTTTCGGCGGACGGATACTTAATGTGGTCTTACCCCAAATAGATGTTTTGCATGTTACAAATCTTCACGAAGGCTAGACTGATATCAAGCTACACACATAACTAGATTAACCACAAATGGGAATGCATGTTACCGTTTTATCTCCGTCACGTAAGTTACAAGAACATATTACGTAAGTTATAGGTGTGAAAACTCATCCCCATTTGATGTTTTATCTTGTCTAAAGCAGCAGTACATTCAGTACTCACGATACAAACATGTCCCATGTCAAAGTTTTCGAACAAAATTTATGCATATCACAGCATAACGGTATTTTAAGTGCACTTTTTTCGGCGGACGGATCCTTAATGTGGTCTTACCCCAAATAGATGTTTTGCATGTTACAAATCTTCACGAAGGCTAGACTGATATCAAGCTACACACATAACTAGATTAACCACAAATGGGAATGCATGTTACCGTTTTATCTCCGTCACGTAAGTTACAAGAACATATTACGTAAGTTATAGGTGTGAAAACTCATCCCCATTTGATGTTTTATCTTGTCTAAAGCAGCAGTACATTCAGTACTCACGATACAAACATGTCCCATGTCAAAGTTTTCGAACAAAATTTATGCATATCACAGCATAACGGTATTTTAAGTGTACTTTTTTCGGCGGACGGATCCTTAATGTGGTCTTACCCCAAATAGATGTTTTGCATGTTACAAATCTTCACGAAGGCTAGACTGATATCAAGCTACACACATAACTAGATTAACCACAAATGGGAATGCATGTTACCGTTTTATCTCCGTCACGTAAGTTACAAGAACATATTACGTAAGTTATAGGTGTGAAAACTCATCCCCATTTGATGTTTTATCTTGTCTAAAGCAGCAGTACATTCAGTACTCACGATACAAACATGTCCCATGTCAAAGTTTTCGAACAAAATTTATGCATATCACAGCATAACGGTATTTTAAGTGTACTTTTTTCGGCGGACGGATCCTTAATGTGGTCTTACCCCAAATAGATGCTTTGCATGTTACAAATCTTCACGAAGGCTAGACTGATATCAAGCTACACACATAACTAGATTAACCACAAATGGGAATGCATGTTACCGTTTTATCTCCGTCACGTAAGTTACAAGAACATATTACGTAAGTTATAGGTGTGAAAACTCATCCCCATTTGATGTTTTATCTTGTCTAAAGCAGCAGTACATTCAGTACTCACGATACAAACATGTCCCATGTCAAAGTTTTCGAACAAAATTTATGCATATCACAGCATAACGGTATTTTAAGTGCACTTTTTTCGGCGGACGGATCCTTAATGTGGTCTTACCCCAAAATTGATGTTTTGCATGTTACAAATCTTCACGAAGGCTAGACTGATATCAAGCTACACACATAACTAGATTAACCACAAATGGGAATGCATGTTACCGTTTTATCTCCGTCACGTAAGTTACAAGAACATATTACGTAAGTTATAGGTGTGAAAACTCATCCCCATTTGATGTTTTATCTTGTCTAAAGCAGCAGTACATTCAGTACTCACGATACAAACATGTCCCATGTCAAAGTTTTCGAACAAAATTTATGCATATCACAGCATAACGATATTTTAAGTGCACTTTTTTCGGCGGACGGATCCTTAATGTGGTCTTACCCCAAATAGATGTTTTGCATGTTACAAATCTTCACGAAGGCTAGACTGATATCAAGCTACACACATAACTAGATTAACCACAAATGGGAATGCATGTTACCGTTTTATCTCCGTCACGTAAGTTACAAGAACATATTACGTAAGTTATAGGTGTGAAAACTCATCCCCATTTGATGTTTTATCTTGTCTAAAGCAGCAGTACATTCAGTACTCACGATACAAACATGTCCCATGTCAAAGTTTTCGAACAAAATTTATGCATATCACAGCATAACGGTATTTTAAGTGCACTTTTTTCGGCGGACGGATACTTAATGTGGTCTTACCCCAAATAGATGTTTTGCATGTTACAAATCTTCACGAAGGCTAGACTGATATCAAGCTACACACATAACTAGATTAACCACAAATGGGAATGCATGTTACCGTTTTATCTCCGTCACGTAAGTTACAAGAACATATTACGTAAGTTATAGGTGTGAAAACTCATCCCCATTTGATGTTTTATCTTGTCTAAAGCAGCAGTACATTCAGTACTCACGATACAAACATGTCCCATGTCAAAGTTTTCGAACAAAATTTATGCATATCACAGCATAACGGTATTTTAAGTGCACTTTTTTCGGCGGACGGATCCTTAATGTGGTCTTACCCCAAATAGATGTTTTGCATGTTACAAATCTTCACGAAGGCTAGACTGATATCAAGCTACACACATAACTAGATTAACCACAAATGGGAATGCATGTTACCGTTTTATCTCCGTCACGTAAGTTACAAGAACATATTACGTAAGTTATAGGTGTGAAAACTCATCCCCATTTGATGTTTTATCTTGTCTAAAGCAGCAGTACATTCAGTACTCACGATACAAACATGTCCCATGTCAAAGTTTTCGAACAAAATTTATGCATATCACAGCATAACGGTATTTTAAGTGTACTTTTTTCGGCGGACGGATCCTTAATGTGGTCTTACCCCAAATAGATGTTTTGCATGTTACAAATCTTCACGAAGGCTAGACTGATATCAAGCTACACACATAACTAGATTAACCACAAATGGGAATGCATGTTACCGTTTTATCTCCGTCACGTAAGTTACAAGAACATATTACGTAAGTTATAGGTGTGAAAACTCATCCCCATTTGATGTTTTATCTTGTCTAAAGCAGCAGTACATTCAGTATTCACGATACAAACATGTCCCATGTCAAAGTTTTCGAACAAAATTTCTGCATATCACAGCATAACGGTATTTTAAGTGCACTTTTTTCGGCGGACGGATCCTTAATGTGGTCTTACCCCAAATAGATGTTTTGCATGTTACAAATCTTCACGAAGGCTAGACTGATATCAAGCTACACACATAACTAGATTAACCACAAATGGGAATGCATGTTACCGTTTTATCTCCGTCACGTAAGTTACAAGAACATATTACGTAAGTTATAGGTGTAAAAACTCATCCCCATTTGATGTTTTATCTTGTCTAAAGCAGCAGTACATTCAGTACTCACGATACAAACATGTCCCATGTCAAAGTTTTCGAACAAAATTTCTGCATATCACAGCATAACGGTATTTTAAGTGCACTTTTTTCGGCGGACGGATCCTTAATGTGGTCTTACCCCAAATAGATGTTTTGCATGTTACAAATCTTCACGAAGGCTAGACTGATACCAAGCTACACACATAACTAGATTAACCACAAATGGGAATGCATGTTACCGTTTTATCTCCGTCACGTAAGTTACAAGAACATATTACGTAAGTTATAGGTGTGAAAACTCATCCCCATTTGATGGTTTATCTTGTCTAAAGCAGCAGTACATTCAGTACTCACGATACAAACATGTCCCATGTCAAAGTTTTCGAACAACATTTCTGCATATCACAGCATAACGGTATTTTAAGTGCACTTTTTTCGGCGGACGGATCCTTAATGTGGTCTTACCCCAAATAGATGTTTTGCATGTTATAAATCTTCACGAAGGCTAGACTGATATCAAGCTACACACATAACTAGATTAACCACAAATGGGAATGCATGTTACCGTTTTATCTCCGTCACGTAAGTTACAAGAACATATTACGTAAGTTATAGGTGTGAAAACTCATCCCCATTTGATGTTTTATCTTGTCTAAAGCAGCAGTACATTCAGTACTCACGATACAAACATGTCCCATGTCAAAGTTTTCGAACAAAATTTATGCATATCACAGCATAACGGTATTTTAAGTGCACTTTTTTCGGCGGACGGATCCTTAATGTGGTCTTACCCCAAATATATGTTTTGCATGTTACAAATCTTCACGAAGGCTAGACTGATATCAAGCTACACACATAACTAGATTAACCACAAATGGGAATGCATGTTACCGTTTTATCTCCGTCACGTAAGTTACAAGAACATATTACGTAAGTTATAGGTGTGAAAACTCATCCCCATTTGATGTTTTATCTTGTCTAAAGCAGCAGTACATTCAGTACTCACGATACAAACATGTCCCATGTCAAAGTTTTCGAACAAAATTTCTGCATATCACAGCATAACGGTATTTTAAGTGCACTTTTTTCGGCGGACGGATCCTTAATGTGGTCTTACCCCAAATAGATGTTTTGCATGTTACAAATCTTCACGAAGGCTAGACTGATATCAAGCTACACACATAACTAGATTAACCACAAATGGGAATGCATGTTACCGTTTTATCTCCGTCACGTAAGTTACAAGAACATATTACGTAAGTTATAGGTGTAAAAACTCATCCCCATTTGATGTTTTATCTTGTCTAAAGCAGCAGTACATTCAGTACTCACGATACAAACATGTCCCATGTCAAAGTTTTCGAACAACATTTCTGCATATCACAGCATAACGGTATTTTAAGTGCACTTTTTTCGGCGGACGGATCCTTAATGTGGTCTTACCCCAAATAGATGTTTTGCATGTTACAAATCTTCACGAAGGCTAGACTGATACCAAGCTACACACATAACTAGATTAACCACAAATGGGAATGCATGTTACCGTTTTATCTCCGTCACGTAAGTTACAAGAACATATTACGTAAGTTATAGGTGTGAAAACTCATCCCCATTTGATGGTTTATCTTGTCTAAAGCAGCAGTACATTCAGTACTCACGATACAAACATGTCCCATGTCAAAGTTTTCGAACAACATTTCTGCATATCACAGCATAACGGTATTTTAAGTGCACTTTTTCGGCGGACGGATCCTTAATGTGGTCTTACCCCAAATATATGTTTTGCATGTTATAAATCTTCACGAAGGCTAGACTGATATCAAGCTACACACATAACTAGATTAACCACAAATGGGAATGCATGTTACCGTTTTATCTCCGTCACGTAAGTTACAAGAACATATTACGTAAGTTATAGGTGTGAAAACTCATCCCCATTTGATGTTTTATCTTGTCTAAAGCAGCAGTACATTCAGTACTCACGATACAAACATGTCCCATGTCAAAGTTTTCGAACAAAATTTATGCATATCACAGCATAACGGTATTTTAAGTGCACTTTTTTCGGCGGACGGATCCTTAATGTGGTCTTACCCCAAATATATGTTTTGCATGTTACAAATCTTCACGAAGGCTAGACTGATATCAAGCTACACACATAACTAGATTAACCACAAATGGGAATGCATGTTACCGTTTTATCTCCGTCACGTAAGTTACAAGAACATATTACGTAAGTTATAGGTGTGAAAACTCATCCCCATTTGATGTTTTATCTTGTCTAAAGCAGCAGTACATTCAGTACTCACGATACAAACATGTCCCATGTCAAAGTTTTCGAACAAAATTTATGCATATCACAGCATAACGGTATTTTAAGTGCACTTTTTTCGGCGGACGGATCCTTAATGTGGTCTTACCCCAAATATATGTTTTGCATGTTACAAATCTTCACGAAGGCTAGACTGATATCAAGCTACACACATAACTAGATTAACCACAAATGGGAATGCATGTTACCGTTTTATCTCCGTCACGTAAGTTACAAGAACATATTACGTAAGTTATAGGTGTGAAAACTCATCCCCATTTGATGTTTTATCTTGTCTAAAGCAGCAGTACATTCAGTACTCACGATACAAACATGTCCCATGTCAAAGTTTTCGAACAAAATTTATGCATATCACAGCATAACGGTATTTTAAGTGCACTTTTTTCGGCGGACGGATCCTTAATGTGGTCTTACCCCAAATAGATGTTTTGCATGTTACAAATCTTCACGAAGGCTAGACTGATATCAAGCTACACACATAACTAGATTAACCACAAATGGGAATGCATGTTACCGTTTTATCTCCGTCACGTAAGTTACAAGAACATATTACGTAAGTTATAGGTGTGAAAACTCATCCCCATTTGATGTTTTATCTTGTCTAAAGCAGCAGTACATTCAGTACTCACGATACAAACATGTCCCATGTCAAAGTTTTCGAACAAAATTTCTGCATATCACAGCATAACGGTATTTTAAGTGCACTTTTTTCGGCGGACGGATCCTTAATGTGGTCTTACCCCAAATAGATGTTTTGCATGTTACAAATCTTCACGAAGGCTAGACTGATATCAAGCTACACACATAACTAGATTAACCACAAATGGGAATGCATGTTACCGTTTTATCTCCGTCACGTAAGTTACAAGAACATATTACGTAAGTTATAGGTGTGAAAACTCATCCCCATTTGATGTTTTATCTTGTCTAAAGCAGCAGTACATTCAGTACTCACGATACAAACATGTCCCATGTCAAAGTTTTCGAACAAAATTTCTGCATATCACAGCATAACGGTATTTTAAGTGCACTTTTTTCGGCGGACGGATCCTTAATGTGGTCTTACCCCAAATAGATGTTTTGCATGTTACAAATCTTCACGAAGGCTAGACTGATATCAAGCTACACACATAACTAGATTAACCACAAATGGGAATGCATGTTACCGTTTTATCTCCGTCACGTAAGTTACAAGAACATATTACGTAAGTTATAGGTGTGAAAACTCATCCCCATTTGATGTTTTATCTTGTCTAAAGCAGCAGTACATTCAGTACTCACGATACAAACATGTCCCATGTCAAAGTTTTCGAACAAAATTTATGCATATCACAGCATAACGGTATTTTAAGTGCACTTTTTTCGGCGGACGGATCCTTAATGTGGTCTTACCCCAAATAGATGTTTTGCATGTTACAAATCTTCACGAAGGCTAGACTGATATCAAGCTACACACATAACTAGATTAACCACAAATGGGAATGCATGTTACCGTTTTATCTCCGTCACGTAAGTTACAAGAACATATTACGTAAGTTATAGGTGTGAAAACTCATCCCCATTTGATGTTTTATCTTGTCTAAAGCAGCAGTACATTCAGTACTCACGATACAAACATGTCCCATGTCAAAGTTTTCGAACAAAATTTATGCATATCACAGCATAACGGTATTTTAAGTGCACTTTTTTCGGCGGACGGATCCTTAATGTGGTCTTACCCCAAATAGATGTTTTGCATGTTACAAATCTTCACGAAGGCTAGACTGATATCAAGCTACACACATAACTAGATTAACCACAAATGGGAATGCATGTTACCGTTTTATCTCCGTCACGTAAGTTACAAGAACATATTACGTAAGTTATAGGTGTGAAAACTCATCCCCATTTGATGTTTTATCTTGTCTAAAGCAGCAGTACATTCAGTACTCACGATACAAACATGTCCCATGTCAAAGTTTTCGAACAAAATTTCTGCATATCACAGCATAACGGTATTTTAAGTGCACTTTTTTCGGCGGACGGATCCTTAATGTGGTCTTACCCCAAATAGATGTTTTGCATGTTACAAATCTTCACGAAGGCTAGACTGATATCAAGCTACACACATAACTAGATTAACCACAAATGGGAATGCATGTTACCGTTTTATCTCCGTCACGTAAGTTACAAGAACATATTACGTAAGTTATAGGTGTAAAAACTCATCCCCATTTGATGTTTTATCTTGTCTAAAGCAGCAGTACATTCAGTACTCACGATACAAACATGTCCCATGTCAAAGTTTTCGAACAAAATTTCTGCATATCACAGCATAACGGTATTTTAAGTGCACTTTTTTCGGCGGACGGATCCTTAATGTGGTCTTACCCCAAATAGATGTTTTGCATGTTACAAATCTTCACGAAGGCTAGACTGATACCAAGCTACACACATAACTAGATTAACCACAAATGGGAATGCATGTTACCGTTTTATCTCCGTCACGTAAGTTACAAGAACATATTACGTAAGTTATAGGTGTGAAAACTCATCCCCATTTGATGGTTTATCTTGTCTAAAGCAGCAGTACATTCAGTACTCACGATACAAACATGTCCCATGTCAAAGTTTTCGAACAACATTTCTGCATATCACAGCATAACGGTATTTTAAGTGCACTTTTTTCGGCGGACGGATCCTTAATGTGGTCTTACCCCAAATAGATGTTTTGCATGTTATAAATCTTCACGAAGGCTAGACTGATATCAAGCTACACACATAACTAGATTAACCACAAATGGGAATGCATGTTACCGTTTTATCTCCGTCACGTAAGTTACAAGAACATATTACGTAAGTTATAGGTGTGAAAACTCATCCCCATTTGATGTTTTATCTTGTCTAAAGCAGCAGTACATTCAGTACTCACGATACAAACATGTCCCATGTCAAAGTTTTCGAACAAAATTTATGCATATCACAGCATAACGGTATTTTAAGTGCACTTTTTTCGGCGGACGGATCCTTAATGTGGTCTTACCCCAAATATATGTTTTGCATGTTACAAATCTTCACGAAGGCTAGACTGATATCAAGCTACACACATAACTAGATTAACCACAAATGGGAATGCATGTTACCGTTTTATCTCCGTCACGTAAGTTACAAGAACATATTACGTAAGTTATAGGTGTGAAAACTCATCCCCATTTGATGTTTTATCTTGTCTAAAGCAGCAGTACATTCAGTACTCACGATACAAACATGTCCCATGTCAAAGTTTTCGAACAAAATTTCTGCATATCACAGCATAACGGTATTTTAAGTGCACTTTTTTCGGCGGACGGATCCTTAATGTGGTCTTACCCCAAATAGATGTTTTGCATGTTACAAATCTTCACGAAGGCTAGACTGATATCAAGCTACACACATAACTAGATTAACCACAAATGGGAATGCATGTTACCGTTTTATCTCCGTCACGTAAGTTACAAGAACATATTACGTAAGTTATAGGTGTAAAAACTCATCCCCATTTGATGTTTTATCTTGTCTAAAGCAGCAGTACATTCAGTACTCACGATACAAACATGTCCCATGTCAAAGTTTTCGAACAAAATTTCTGCATATCACAGCATAACGGTATTTTAAGTGCACTTTTTTCGGCGGACGGATCCTTAATGTGGTCTTACCCCAAATAGATGTTTTGCATGTTACAAATCTTCACGAAGGCTAGACTGATACCAAGCTACACACATAACTAGATTAACCACAAATGGGAATGCATGTTACCGTTTTATCTCCGTCACGTAAGTTACAAGAACATATTACGTAAGTTATAGGTGTGAAAACTCATCCCCATTTGATGGTTTATCTTGTCTAAAGCAGCAGTACATTCAGTACTCACGATACAAACATGTCCCATGTCAAAGTTTTCGAACAACATTTCTGCATATCACAGCATAACGGTATTTTAAGTGCACTTTTTCGGCGGACGGATCCTTAATGTGGTCTTACCCCAAATATATGTTTTGCATGTTATAAATCTTCACGAAGGCTAGACTGATATCAAGCTACACACATAACTAGATTAACCACAAATGGGAATGCATGTTACCGTTTTATCTCCGTCACGTAAGTTACAAGAACATATTACGTAAGTTATAGGTGTGAAAACTCATCCCCATTTGATGTTTTATCTTGTCTAAAGCAGCAGTACATTCAGTACTCACGATACAAACATGTCCCATGTCAAAGTTTTCGAACAAAATTTATGCATATCACAGCATAACGGTATTTTAAGTGCACTTTTTTCGGCGGACGGATCCTTAATGTGGTCTTACCCCAAATATATGTTTTGCATGTTACAAATCTTCACGAAGGCTAGACTGATATCAAGCTACACACATAACTAGATTAACCACAAATGGGAATGCATGTTACCGTTTTATCTCCGTCACGTAAGTTACAAGAACATATTACGTAAGTTATAGGTGTGAAAACTCATCCCCATTTGATGTTTTATCTTGTCTAAAGCAGCAGTACATTCAGTACTCACGATACAAACATGTCCCATGTCAAAGTTTTCGAACAAAATTTCTGCATATCACAGCATAACGGTATTTTAAGTGCACTTTTTTCGGCGGACGGATCCTTAATGTGGTCTTACCCCAAATAGATGTTTTGCATGTTACAAATCTTCACGAAGGCTAGACTGATATCAAGCTACACACATAACTAGATTAACCACAAATGGGAATGCATGTTACCGTTTTATCTCCGTCACGTAAGTTACAAGAACATATTACGTAAGTTATAGGTGTGAAAACTCATCCCCATTTGATGTTTTATCTTGTCTAAAGCAGCAGTACATTCAGTACTCACGATACAAACATGTCCCATGTCAAAGTTTTCGAACAAAATTTATGCATATCACAGCATAACGGTATTTTAAGTGCACTTTTTTCGGCGGACGGATCCTTAATGTGGTCTTACCCCAAATAGATGTTTTGCATGTTACAAATCTTCACGAAGGCTAGACTGATATCAAGCTACACACATAACTAGATTAACCACAAATGGGAATGCATGTTACCGTTTTATCTCCGTCACGTAAGTTACAAGAACATATTACGTAAGTTATAGGTGTGAAAACTCATCCCCATTTGATGTTTTATCTTGTCTAAAGCAGCAGTACATTCAGTACTCACGATACAAACATGTCCCATGTCAAAGTTTTCGAACAAAATTTCTGCATATCACAGCATAACGGTATTTTAAGTGCACTTTTTTCGGCGGACGGATCCTTAATGTGGTCTTACCCCAAATAGATGTTTTGCATGTTACAAATCTTCACGAAGGCTAGACTGATATCAAGCTACACACATAACTAGATTAACCACAAATGGGAATGCATGTTACCGTTTTATCTCCGTCACGTAAGTTACAAGAACATATTACGTAAGTTATAGGTGTGAAAACTCATCCCCATTTGATGTTTTATCTTGTCTAAAGCAGCAGTACATTCAGTACTCACGATACAAACATGTCCCATGTCAAAGTTTTCGAACAAAATTTCTGCATATCACAGCATAACGGTATTTTAAGTGCACTTTTTTCGGCGGACGGATCCTTAATGTGGTCTTACCCCAAATAGATGTTTTGCATGTTACAAATCTTCACGAAGGCTAGACTGATATCAAGCTACACACATAACTAGATTAACCACAAATGGGAATGCATGTTACCGTTTTATCTCCGTCACGTAAGTTACAAGAACATATTACGTAAGTTATAGGTGTGAAAACTCATCCCCATTTGATGTTTTATCTTGTCTAAAGCAGCAGTACATTCAGTACTCACGATACAAACATGTCCCATGTCAAAGTTTTCGAACAAAATTTATGCATATCACAGCATAACGGTATTTTAAGTGCACTTTTTTCGGCGGACGGATCCTTAATGTGGTCTTACCCCAAATAGATGTTTTGCATGTTACAAATCTTCACGAAGGCTAGACTGATATCAAGCTACACACATAACTAGATTAACCACAAATGGGAATGCATGTTACCGTTTTATCTCCGTCACGTAAGTTACAAGAACATATTACGTAAGTTATAGGTGTGAAAACTCATCCCCATTTGATGTTTTATCTTGTCTAAAGCAGCAGTACATTCAGTACTCACGATACAAACATGTCCCATGTCAAAGTTTTCGAACAAAATTTATGCATATCACAGCATAACGGTATTTTAAGTGCACTTTTTTCGGCGGACGGATCCTTAATGTGGTCTTACCCCAAATAGATGTTTTGCATGTTACAAATCTTCACGAAGGCTAGACTGATATCAAGCTACACACATAACTAGATTAACCACAAATGGGAATGCATGTTACCGTTTTATCTCCGTCACGTAAGTTACAAGAACATATTACGTAAGTTATAGGTGTGAAAACTCATCCCCATTTGATGTTTTATCTTGTCTAAAGCAGCAGTACATTCAGTACTCACGATACAAACATGTCCCATGTCAAAGTTTTCGAACAAAATTTCTGCATATCACAGCATAACGGTATTTTAAGTGCACTTTTTTCGGCGGACGGATCCTTAATGTGGTCTTACCCCAAATAGATGTTTTGCATGTTACAAATCTTCACGAAGGCTAGACTGATATCAAGCTACACACATAACTAGATTAACCACAAATGGGAATGCATGTTACCGTTTTATCTCCGTCACGTAAGTTACAAGAACATATTACGTAAGTTATAGGTGTGAAAACTCATCCCCATTTGATGTTTTATCTTGTCTAAAGCAGCAGTACATTCAGTACTCACGATACAAACATGTCCCATGTCAAAGTTTTCGAACAAAATTTCTGCATATCACAGCATAACGGTATTTTAAGTGCACTTTTTTCGGCGGACGGATCCTTAATGTGGTCTTACCCCAAATAGATGTTTTGCATGTTACAAATCTTCACGAAGGCTAGACTGATATCAAGCTACACACATAACTAGATTAACCACAAATGGGAATGCATGTTACCGTTTTATCTCCGTCACGTAAGTTACAAGAACATATTACGTAAGTTATAGGTGTGAAAACTCATCCCCATTTGATGTTTTATCTTGTCTAAAGCAGCAGTACATTCAGTACTCACGATACAAACATGTCCCATGTCAAAGTTTTCGAACAAAATTTCTGCATATCACAGCATAACGGTATTTTAAGTGCACTTTTTTCGGCGGACGGATCCTTAATGTGGTCTTACCCCAAATAGATGTTTTGCATGTTACAAATCTTCACGAAGGCTAGACTGATATCAAGCTACACACATAACTAGATTAACCACAAATGGGAATGCATGTTACCGTTTTATCTCCGTCACGTAAGTTACAAGAACATATTACGTAAGTTATAGGTGTGAAAACTCATCCCCATTTGATGTTTTATCTTGTCTAAAGCAGCAGTACATTCAGTACTCACGATACAAACATGTCCCATGTCAAAGTTTTCGAACAAAATTTATGCATATCACAGCATAACGGTATTTTAAGTGCATTTTTTTCGGCGGACGGATCCTTAATGTGGTCTTACCCCAAATAGATGTTTTGCATGTTACAAATCTTCACGAAGGCTAGACTGATATCAAGCTACACACATAACTAGATTAACCACAAATGGGAATGCATGTTACCGTTTTATCTCCGTCACGTAAGTTACAAGAACATATTACGTAAGTTATAGGTGTGAAAACTCATCCCCATTTGATGTTTTATCTTGTCTAAAGCAGCAGTACATTCAGTACTCACGATACAAACATGTCCCATGTAAAAATTTTCGAACAAAATTTATGCATATCACAGCATAACGGTATTTTAAGTGCACTTTTTTCGGCGGACGGATCCTTAATGTGGTCTTACCCCAAATAGATGTTTTGCATGTTACAAATATTCACGAAGGCTAGACTGATATCAAGCTACACACATAACTAGATTAACCACAAATGGGAATGCATGTTACCGTTTTATCTCCGTCACGTAAGTTACAAGAACATATTACGTAAGTTATAGGTGTGAAAACTCATCCCCATTTGATGTTTTATCTTGTCTAAAGCAGCAGTACATTCAGTACTCACGATACAAACATGTCCCATGTCAAAGTTTTCGAACAAAATTTATGCATATCACAGCATAACGGTATTTTAAGTGCACTTTTTTCGGCGGACGGATCCTTAATGTGGTCTTACCCCAAATAGATGTTTTGCATGTTACAAATCTTCACGAAGGCTAGACTGATATCAAGCTACACACATAACTAGATTAACCACAAATGGGAATGCATGTTACCGTTTTATCTCCGTCACGTAAGTTACAAGAACATATTACGTAAGTTATAGGTGTGAAAACTCATCCCCATTTGATGTTTTATCTTGTCTAAAGCAGCAGTACATTCAGTACTCACGATACAAACATGTCCCATGTCAAAGTTTTCGAACAAAATTTATGCATATCACAGCATAACGGTATTTTAAGTGCACTTTTTTCGGCGGACGGATCCTTAATGTGGTCTTACCCCAAATAGATGTTTTGCATGTTACAAATCTTCACGAAGGCTAGACTGATATCAAGCTACACACATAACTAGATTAACCACAAATGGGAATGCATGTTACCGTTTTATCTCCGTCACGTAAGTTACAAGAACATATTACGTAAGTTATAGGTGTGAAAACTCATCCCCATTTGATGTTTTATCTTGTCTAAAGCAGCAGTACATTCAGTACTCACGATACAAACATGTCCCATGTCAAAGTTTTCGAACAAAATTTCTGCATATCACAGCATAACGGTATTTTAAGTGCACTTTTTTCGGCGGACGGATCCTTAATGTGGTCTTACCCCAAATAGATGTTTTGCATGTTACAAATCTTCACGAAGGCTAGACTGATATCAAGCTACACACATAACTAGATTAACCACAAATGGGAATGCATGTTACCGTTTTATCTCCGTCACGTAAGTTACAAGAACATATTACGTAAGTTATAGGTGTGAAAACTCATCCCCATTTGATGTTTTATCTTGTCTAAAGCAGCAGTACATTCAGTACTCACGATACAAACATGTCCCATGTCAAAGTTTTCGAACAAAATTTCTGCATATCACAGCATAACGGTATTTTAAGTGCACTTTTTTCGGCGGACGGATCCTTAATGTGGTCTTACCCCAAATAGATGTTTTGCATGTTACAAATCTTCACGAAGGCTAGACTGATATCAAGCTACACACATAACTAGATTAACCACAAATGGGAATGCATGTTACCGTTTTATCTCCGTCACGTAAGTTACAAGAACATATTACGTAAGTTATAGGTGTGAAAACTCATCCCCATTTGATGTTTTATCTTGTCTAAAGCAGCAGTACATTCAGTACTCACGATACAAACATGTCCCATGTCAAAGTTTTCGAACAAAATTTCTGCATATCACAGCATAACGGTATTTTAAGTGCACTTTTTTCGGCGGACGGATCCTTAATGTGGTCTTACCCCAAATAGATGTTTTGCATGTTACAAATCTTCACGAAGGCTAGACTGATATCAAGCTACACACATAACTAGATTAACCACAAATGGGAATGCATGTTACCGTTTTATCTCCGTCACGTAAGTTACACGAACATATTACGTAAGTTATAGGTGTGAAAACTCATCCCCATTTGATGTTTTATCTTGTCTAAAGCAGCAGTACATTCAGTACTCACGATACAAACATGTCCCATGTCAAAGTTTTCGAACAAAATTTCTGCATATCACAGCATAACGGTATTTTAAGTGCACTTTTTTCGGCGGACGGATCCTTAATGTGGTCTTACCCCAAATAGATGTTTTGCATGTTACAAATCTTCACGAAGGCTAGACTGATATCAAGCTACACACATAACTAGATTAACCACAAATGGGAATGCATGTTACCGTTTTATCTCCGTCACGTAAGTTACAAGAACATATTACGTAAGTTATAGGTGTGAAAACTCATCCCCATTTGATGTTTTATCTTGTCTAAAGCAGCAGTACATTCAGTACTCACGATACAAACATGTCCCATGTCAAAGTTTTCGAACAAAATTTCTGCATATCACAGCATAACGGTATTTTAAGTGCACTTTTTTCGGCGGACGGATCCTTAATGTGGTCTTACCCCAAATAGATGTTTTGCATGTTACAAATCTTCACGAAGGCTAGACTGATATCAAGCTACACACATAACTAGATTAACCACAAATGGGAATGCATGTTACCGTTTTATCTCCGTCACGTAAGTTACACGAACATATTACGTAAGTTATAGGTGTGAAAACTCATCCCCATTTGATGTTTTATCTTGTCTAAAGCAGCAGTACATTCAGTACTCACGATACAAACATGTCCCATGTCAAAGTTTTCGAACAAAATTTATGCATATCACAGCATAACGGTATTTTAAGTGCACTTTTTTCGGCGGACGGATCCTTAATGTGGTCTTACCCCAAATAGATGTTTTGCATGTTACAAATCTTCACGAAGGCTAGACTGATATCAAGCTACACACATAACTAGATTAACCACAAATGGGAATGCATGTTACCGTTTTATCTCCGTCACGTAAGTTACAAGAACATATTACGTAAGTTATAGGTGTGAAAACTCATCCCCATTTGATGTTTTATCTTGTCTAAAGCAGCAGTACATTCAGTACTCACGATACAAACATGTCCCATGTCAAATTTTTCGAACAAAATTTATGCATATCACAGCATAACGGTATTTTAAGTGCACTTTTTTCGGCGGACGGATCCTTAATGTGGTCTTACCCCAAATAGATGTTTTGCATGTTACAAATATTCACGAAGGCTAGACTGATATCAAGCTACACACATAACTAGATTAACCACAAATGGGAATGCATGTTACCGTTTTATCTCCGTCACGTAAGTTACAAGAACATATTACGTAAGTTATAGGTGTGAAAACTCATCCCCATTTGATGTTTTATCTTGTCTAAAGCAGCAGTACATTCAGTACTCACGATACAAACATGTCCCATGTCAAAGTTTTCGAACAAAATTTATGCATATCACAGCATAACGGTATTTTAAGTGCACTTTTTTCGGCGGACGGATCCTTAATGTGGTCTTACCCCAAATAGATGTTTTGCATGTTACAAATCTTCACGAAGGCTAGACTGATATCAAGCTACACACATAACTAGATTAACCACAAATGGGAATGCATGTTACCGTTTTATCTCCGTCACGTAAGTTACAAGAACATATTACGTAAGTTATAGGTGTGAAAACTCATCCCCATTTGATGTTTTATCTTGTCTAAAGCAGCAGTACATTCAGTACTCACGATACAAACATGTCCCATGTCAAAGTTTTCGAACAAAATTTATGCATATCACAGCATAACGGTATTTTAAGTGCACTTTTTTCGGCGGACGGATCCTTAATGTGGTCTTACCCCAAATAGATGTTTTGCATGTTACAAATCTTCACGAAGGCTAGACTGATATCAAGCTACACACATAACTAGATTAACCACAAATGGGAATGCATGTTACCGTTTTATCTCCGTCACGTAAGTTACAAGAACATATTACGTAAGTTATAGGTGTGAAAACTCATCCCCATTTGATGTTTTATCTTGTCTAAAGCAGCAGTACATTCAGTACTCACGATACAAACATGTCCCATGTCAAAGTTTTCGAACAAAATTTATGCATATCACAGCATAACGGTATTTTAAGTGCACTTTTTTCGGCGGACGGATCCTTAATGTGGTCTTACCCCAAATAGATGTTTTGCATGTTACAAATCTTCACGAAGGCTAGACTGATATCAAGCTACACACATAACTAGATTAACCACAAATGGGAATGCATGTTACCGTTTTATCTCCGTCACGTAAGTTACAAGAACATATTACGTAAGTTATAGGTGTGAAAACTCATCCCCATTTGATGTTTTATCTTGTCTAAAGCAGCAGTACATTCAGTACTCACGATACAAACATGTCCCATGTCAAAGTTTTCGAACAAAATTTATGCATATCACAGCATAACGGTATTTTAAGTGCACTTTTTTCGGCGGACGGATCCTTAATGTGGTCTTACCCCAAATAGATGTTTTGCATGTTACAAATCTTCACGAAGGCTAGACTGATATCAAGCTACACACATAACTAGATTAACCACAAATGGGAATGCATGTTACCGTTTTATCTCCGTCACGTAAGTTACAAGAACATATTACGTAAGTTATAGGTGTGAAAACTCATCCCCATTTGATGTTTTATCTTGTCTAAAGCAGCAGTACATTCAGTACTCACGATACAAACATGTCCCATGTCAAAGTTTTCGAACAAAATTTCTGCATATCACAGCATAACGGTATTTTAAGTGCACTTTTTTCGGCGGACGGATCCTTAATGTGGTCTTACCCCAAATAGATGTTTTGCATGTTACAAATCTTCACGAAGGCTAGACTGATATCAAGCTACACACATAACTAGATTAACCACAAATGGGAATGCATGTTACCGTTTTATCTCCGTCACGTAAGTTACAAGAACATATTACGTAAGTTATAGGTGTGAAAACTCATCCCCATTTGATGTTTTATCTTGTCTAAAGCAGCAGTACATTCAGTACTCACGATACAAACATGTCCCATGTCAAAGTTTTCGAAAAAAATTTATGCATATCACAGCATAACGGTATTTTAAGTGCACTTTTTTCGGCGGACGGATCCTTAATGTGGTCTTACCCCAAATAGATGTTTTGCATGTTACAAATCTTCACGAAGGCTAGACTGATATCAAGCTACACACATAACTAGATTAACCACAAATGGGAATGCATGTTACCGTTTTATCTCCGTCACGTAAGTTACAAGAACATATTACGTAAGTTATAGGTGTGAAAACTCATCCCCATTTGATGTTTTATCTTGTCTAAAGCAGCAGTACATTCAGTACTCACGATACAAACATGTCCCATGTCAAAGTTTTCGAACAAAATTTATGCATATCACAGCATAACGGTATTTTAAGTGCACTTTTTTCGGCGGACGGATCCTTAATGTGGTCTTACCCCAAATAGATGTTTTGCATGTTACAAATCTTCACGAAGGCTAGACTGATATCAAGCTACACACATAACTAGATTAACCACAAATGGGAATGCATGTTACCGTTTTATCTCCGTCACGTAAGTTACAAGAACATATTACGTAAGTTATAGGTGTGAAAACTCATCCCCATTTGATGTTTTATCTTGTCTAAAGCAGCAGTACATTCAGTACTCACGATACAAACATGTCCCATGTCAAAGTTTTCGAAAAAAATTTATGCATATCACAGCATAACGGTATTTTAAGTGCACTTTTTTCGGCGGACGGATCCTTAATGTGGTCTTACCCCAAATAGATGTTTTGCATGTTACAAATCTTCACGAAGGCTAGACTGATATCAAGCTACACACATAACTAGATTAACCACAAATGGGAATGCATGTTACCGTTTTATCTCCGTCACGTAAGTTACAAGAACATATTACGTAAGTTATAGGTGTGAAAACTCATCCCCATTTGATGTTTTATCTTGTCTAAAGCAGCAGTACATTCAGTACTCACGATACAAACATGTCCCATGTCAAAGTTTTCGAACAAAATTTATGCATATCACAGCATAACGGTATTTTAAGTGCACTTTTTTCGGCGGACGGATCCTTAATGTGGTCTTACCCCAAATAGATGTTTTGCATGTTACAAATCTTCACGAAGGCTAGACTGATATCAAGCTACACACATAACTAGATTAACCACAAATGGGAATGCATGTTACCGTTTTATCTCCGTCACGTAAGTTACAAGAACATATTACGTAAGTTATAGGTGTGAAAACTCATCCCCATTTGATGTTTTATCTTGTCTAAAGCATCAGTACATTCAGTACTCACGATACAAACATGTCCCATGTCAAAGTTTTCGAACAAAATTTCTGCATATCACAGCATAACGGTATTTTAAGTGCACTTTTTTCGGCGGACGGATCCTTAATGTGGTCTTACCCCAAATAGATGTTTTGCATGTTACAAATCTTCACGAAGGCTAGACTGATATCAAGCTACACACATAACTAGATTAACCACAAATGGGAATGCATGTTACCGTTTTATCTCCGTCACGTAAGTTACAAGAACATATTACGTAAGTTATAGGTGTGAAAACTCATCCCCATTTGATGTTTTATCTTGTCTAAAGCAGCAGTACATTCAGTACTCACGATACAAACATGTCCCATGTCAAAGTTTTCGAACAAAATTTCTGCATATCACAGCATAACGGTATTTTAAGTGCACTTTTTTCGGCGGACGGATCCTTAATGTGGTCTTACCCCAAATAGATGTTTTGCATGTTACAAATCTTCACGAAGGCTAGACTGATATCAAGCTACACACATAACTAGATTAACCACAAATGGGAATGCATGTTACCGTTTTATCTCCGTCACGTAAGTTACAAGAACATATTACGTAAGTTATAGGTGTGAAAACTCATCCCCATTTGATGTTTTATCTTGTCTAAAGCAGCAGTACATTCAGTACTCACGATACAAACATGTCCCATGTCAAAGTTTTCGAACAAAATTTCTGCATATCACAGCATAACGGTATTTTAAGTGCACTTTTTTCGGCGGACGGATCCTTAATGTGGTCTTACCCCAAATAGATGTTTTGCATGTTACAAATCTTCACGAAGGCTAGACTGATATCAAGCTACACACATAACTAGATTAACCACAAATGGGAATGCATGTTACCGTTTTATCTCCGTCACGTAAGTTACAAGAACATATTACGTAAGTTATAGGTGTGAAAACTCATCCCCATTTGATGTTTTATCTTGTCTAAAGCATCAGTACATTCAGTACTCACGATACAAACATGTCCCATGTCAAAGTTTTCGAACAAAATTTCTGCATATCACAGCATAACGGTATTTTAAGTGCACTTTTTTCGGCGGACGGATCCTTAATGTGGTCTTACCCCAAATAGATGTTTTGCATGTTACAAATCTTCACGAAGGCTAGACTGATATCAAGCTACACACATAACTAGATTAACCACAAATGGGAATGCATGTTACCGTTTTATCTCCGTCACGTAAGTTACAAGAACATATTACGTAAGTTATAGGTGTGAAAACTCATCCCCATTTGATGTTTTATCTTGTCTAAAGCAGCAGTACATTCAGTACTCACGATACAAACATGTCCCATGTCAAAGTTTTCGAACAAAATTTCTGCATATCACAGCATAACGGTATTTTAAGTGCACTTTTTTCGGCGGACGGATCCTTAATGTGGTCTTACCCCAAATAGATGTTTTGCATGTTACAAATCTTCACGAAGGCTAGACTGATATCAAGCTACACACATAACTAGATTAACCACAAATGGGAATGCATGTTACCGTTTTATCTCCGTCACGTAAGTTACAAGAACATATTACGTAAGTTATAGGTGTGAAAACTCATCCCCATTTGATGTTTTATCTTGTCTAAAGCAGCAGTACATTCAGTACTCACGATACAAACATGTCCCATGTCAAAGTTTTCGAACAAAATTTATGCATATCACAGCATAACGGTATTTTAAGTGCACTTTTTTCGGCGGACGGATCCTTAATGTGGTCTTACCCCAAATAGATGTTTTGCATGTTACAAATCTTCACGAAGGCTAGACTGATATCAAGCTACACACATAACTAGATTAACCACAAATGGGAATGCATGTTACCGTTTTATCTCCGTCACGTAAGTTACAAGAACATATTACGTAAGTTATAGGTGTGAAAACTCATCCCCATTTGATGTTTTATCTTGTCTAAAGCAGCAGTACATTCAGTACTCACGATACAAACATGTCCCATGTCAAAGTTTTCGAACAAAATTTATGCATATCACAGCATAACGGTATTTTAAGTGCACTTTTTTCGGCGGACGGATCCTTAATGTGGTCTTACCCCAAATAGATGTTTTGCATGTTACAAATCTTCACGAAGGCTAGACTGATATCAAGCTACACACATAACTAGATTAACCACAAATGGGAATGCATGTTACCGTTTTATCTCCGTCACGTAAGTTACAAGAACATATTACGTAAGTTATAGGTGTGAAAACTCATCCCCATTTGATGTTTTATCTTGTCTAAAGCAGCAGTACATTCAGTACTCACGATACAAACATGTCCCATGTCAAAGTTTTCGAACAAAATTTCTGCATATCACAGCATAACGGTATTTTAAGTGCACTTTTTTCGGCGGACGGATCCTTAATGTGGTCTTACCCCAAATAGATGTTTTGCATGTTACAAATCTTCACGAAGGCTAGACTGATATCAAGCTACACACATAACTAGATTAACCACAAATGGGAATGCATGTTACCGTTTTATCTCCGTCACGTAAGTTACAAGAACATATTACGTAAGTTATAGGTGTGAAAACTCATCCCCATTTGATGTTTTATCTTGTCTAAAGCAGCAGTACATTCAGTACTCACGATACAAACATGTCCCATGTCAAAGTTTTCGAACAAAATTTCTGCATATCACAGCATAACGGTATTTTAAGTGCACTTTTTTCGGCGGACGGATCCTTAATGTGGTCTTACCCCAAATAGATGTTTTGCATGTTACAAATCTTCACGAAGGCTAGACTGATATCAAGCTACACACATAACTAGATTAACCACAAATGGGAATGCATGTTACCGTTTTATCTCCGTCACGTAAGTTACAAGAACATATTACGTAAGTTATAGGTGTGAAAACTCATCCCCATTTGATGTTTTATCTTGTCTAAAGCAGCAGTACATTCAGTACTCACGATACAAACATGTCCCATGTCAAAGTTTTCGAACAAAATTTATGCATATCACAGCATAACGGTATTTTAAGTGCACTTTTTTCGGCGGACGGATCCTTAATGTGGTCTTACCCCAAATAGATGTTTTGCATGTTACAAATCTTCACGAAGGCTAGACTGATATCAAGCTACACACATAACTAGATTAACCACAAATGGGAATGCATGTTACCGTTTTATCTCCGTCACGTAAGTTACAAGAACATATTACGTAAGTTATAGGTGTGAAAACTCATCCCCATTTGATGTTTTATCTTGTCTAAAGCAGCAGTACATTCAGTACTCACGATACAAACATGTCCCATGTCAAAGTTTTCGAACAAAATTTATGCATATCACAGCATAACGGTATTTTAAGTGCACTTTTTTCGGCGGACGGATCCTTAATGTGGTCTTACCCCAAATAGATGTTTTGCATGTTACAAATCTTCACGAAGGCTAGACTGATATCAAGCTACACACATAACTAGATTAACCACAAATGGGAATGCATGTTACCGTTTTATCTCCGTCACGTAAGTTACAAGAACATATTACGTAAGTTATAGGTGTGAAAACTCATCCCCATTTGATGTTTTATCTTGTCTAAAGCAGCAGTACATTCAGTACTCACGATACAAACATGTCCCATGTCAAAGTTTTCGAACAAAATTTATGCATATCACAGCATAACGGTATTTTAAGTGCACTTTTTTCGGCGGACGGATCCTTAATGTGGTCTTACCCCAAATAGATGTTTTGCATGTTACAAATCTTCACGAAGGCTAGACTGATATCAAGCTACACACATAACTAGATTAACCACAAATGGGAATGCATGTTACCGTTTTATCTCCGTCACGTAAGTTACAAGAACATATTACGTAAGTTATAGGTGTGAAAACTCATCCCCATTTGATGTTTTATCTTGTCTAAAGCAGCAGTACATTCAGTACTCACGATACAAACATGTCCCATGTCAAAGTTTTCGAACAAAATTTCTGCATATCACAGCATAACGGTATTTTAAGTGCACTTTTTTCGGCGGACGGATCCTTAATGTGGTCTTACCCCAAATAGATGTTTTGCATGTTACAAATCTTCACGAAGGCTAGACTGATATCAAGCTACACACATAACTAGATTAACCACAAATGGGAATGCATGTTACCGTTTTATCTCCGTCACGTAAGTTACAAGAACATATTACGTAAGTTATAGGTGTGAAAACTCATCCCCATTTGATGTTTTATCTTGTCTAAAGCAGCAGTACATTCAGTACTCACGATACAAACATGTCCCATGTCAAAGTTTTCGAACAAAATTTCTGCATATCACAGCATAACGGTATTTTAAGTGCACTTTTTTCGGCGGACGGATCCTTAATGTGGTCTTACCCCAAATAGATGTTTTGCATGTTACAAATCTTCACGAAGGCTAGACTGATATCAAGCTACACACATAACTAGATTAACCACAAATGGGAATGCATGTTACCGTTTTATCTCCGTCACGTAAGTTACAAGAACATATTACGTAAGTTATAGGTGTGAAAACTCATCCCCATTTGATGTTTTATCTTGTCTAAAGCAGCAGTACATTCAGTACTCACGATACAAACATGTCCCATGTCAAAGTTTTCGAACAAAATTTATGCATATCACAGCATAACGGTATTTTAAGTGCACTTTTTTCGGCGGACGGATCCTTAATGTGGTCTTACCCCAAATAGATGTTTTGCATGTTACAAATCTTCACGAAGGCTAGACTGATATCAAGCTACACACATAACTAGATTAACCACAAATGGGAATGCATGTTACCGTTTTATCTCCGTCACGTAAGTTACAAGAACATATTACGTAAGTTATAGGTGTGAAAACTCATCCCCATTTGATGTTTTATCTTGTCTAAACCAGCAGTACATTCAGTACTCACGATACAAACATGTCCCATGTCAAAGTTTTCGAACAAAATTTATGCATATCACAGCATAACGGTATTTTAAGTGCACTTTTTTCGGCGGACGGATCCTTAATGTGGTCTTACCCCAAATAGATGTTTTGCATGTTACAAATCTTCACGAAGGCTAGACTGATATCAAGCTACACACATAACTAGATTAACCACAAATGGGAATGCATGTTACCGTTTTATCTCCGTCACGTAAGTTACAAGAACATATTACGTAAGTTATAGGTGTGAAAACTCATCCCCATTTGATGTTTTATCTTGTCTAAAGCAGCAGTACATTCAGTACTCACGATACAAACATGTCCCATGTCAAAGTTTTCGAACAAAATTTCTGCATATCACAGCATAACGGTATTTTAAGTGCACTTTTTTCGGCGGACGGATCCTTAATGTGGTCATACCCCAAATATATGTTTTGCATGTTACAAATCTTCACGAAGGCTAGACTGATATCAAGCTACACACATAACTAGATTAACCACAAATGGGAATGCATGTTACCGTTTTATCTCCGTCACGTAAGTTACAAGAACATATTACGTAAGTTATAGGTGTGAAAACTCATCCCCATTTGATGTTTTATCTTGTCTAAAGCAGCAGTACATTCAGTACTCACGATACAAACATGTCCCATGTCAAAGTTTTCGAAAACAATTTCTGCATATCACAGCATAACGGTATTTTAAGTGCACTTTTTTCGGCGGACGGATCCTTAATGTGGTCTTACCCCAAATAGATGTTTTGCATGTTACAAATCTTCACGAAGGCTAGACTGATATCAAGCTACACACATAACTAGATTAACCACAAATGGGAATGCATGTTACCGTTTTATCTCCGTCACGTAAGTTACAAGAACATATTACGTAAGTTATAGGTGTGAAAACTCATCCCCATTTGATGTTTTATCTTGTCTAAAGCAGCAGTACATTCAGTACTCACGATACAAACATGTCCCATGTCAAAGTTTTCGAACAAAATTTCTGCATATCACAGCATAACGGTATTTTAAGTGCACTTTTTTCGGCGGACGGATCCTTAATGTGGTCTTACCCCAAATAGATGTTTTGCATGTTACAAATCTTCATGAAGGCTAGACTGATATCAAGCTACACACATAACTAGATTAACCACAAATGGGAATGCATGTTACCGTTTTATCTCCGTCACGTAAGTTACAAGAACATATTACGTAAGTTATAGGTGTGAAAACTCATCCCCATTTGATGTTTTATCTTGTCTAAAGCAGCAGTACATTCAGTACTCACGATACAAACATGTCCCATGTCAAAGTTTTCGAACAAAATTTATGCATATCACAGCATAACGGTATTTTAAGTGCACTTTTTTCGGCGGACGGATCCTTAATGTGGTCTTACCCCAAATAGATGTTTTGCATGTTACAAATCTTCACGAAGGCTAGACTGATATCAAGCTACACACATAACTAGATTAACCACAAATGGGAATGCATGTTACCGTTTTATCTCCGTCACGTAAGTTACAAGAACATATTACGTAAGTTATAGGTGTGAAAACTCATCCCCATTTGATGTTTTATCTTGTCTAAAGCAGCAGTACATTCAGTACTCACGATACAAACATGTCCCATGTCAAAGTTTTCGAACAAAATTTATGCATATCACAGCATAACGGTATTTTACGTGCACTTTTTTCGGCGGACGGATCCTTAATGTGGTCTTACCCCAAATAGATGTTTTGCATGTTACAAATCTTCACGAAGGCTAGACTGATATCAAGCTACACACATAACTAGATTAACCACAAATGGGAATGCATGTTACCGTTTTATCTCCGTCACGTAAGTTACAAGAACATATTACGTAAGTTATAGGTGTGAAAACTCATCCCCATTTGATGTTTTATCTTGTCTAAAGCAGCAGTACATTCAGTACTCACGATACAAACATGTCCCATGTCAAAGTTTTCGAACAAAATTTATGCATATCACAGCATAACGGTATTTTAAGTGCACTTTTTTCGGCGGACGGATCCTTAATGTGGTCTTACCCCAAATAGATGTTTTGCATGTTACAAATCTTCACGAAGGCTAGACTGATATCAAGCTACACACATAACTAGATTAACCACAAATGGGAATGCATGTTACCGTTTTATCTCCGTCACGTAAGTTACAAGAACATATTACGTAAGTTATAGGTGTGAAAACTCATCCCCATTTGATGTTTTATCTTGTCTAAAGCAGCAGTACATTCAGTACTCACGATACAAACATGTCCCATGTCAAAGTTTTCGAACAAAATTTATGCATATCACAGCATAACGGTATTTTAAGTGCACTTTTTTCGGCGGACGGATCCTTAATGTGGTCTTACCCCAAATAGATGTTTTGCATGTTACAAATCTTCACGAAGGCTAGACTGATATCAAGCTACACACATAACTAGATTAACCACAAATGGGAATGCATGTTACCGTTTTATCTCCGTCACGTAAGTTACAAGAACATATTACGTAAGTTATAGGTGTGAAAACTCATCCCCATTTGATGTTTTATCTTGTCTAAAGCAGCAGTACATTCAGTACTCACGATACAAACATGTCCCATGTCAAAGTTTTCGAACAAAATTTATGCATATCACAGCATAACGGTATTTTAAGTGCACTTTTTTCGGCGGACGGATCCTTAATGTGGTCTTACCCCAAATAGATGTTTTGCATGTTACAAATCTTCACGAAGGCTAGACTGATATCAAGCTACACACATAACTAGATTAACCACAAATGGGAATGCATGTTACCGTTTTATCTCCGTCACGTAAGTTACAAGAACATATTACGTAAGTTATAGGTGTGAAAACTCATCCCCATTTGATGTTTTATCTTGTCTAAAGCAGCAGTACATTCAGTACTCACGATACAAACATGTCCCATGTCAAAGTTTTCGAACAAAATTTCTGCATATCACAGCATAACGGTATTTTAAGTGCACTTTTTTCGGCGGACGGATCCTTAATGTGGTCATACCCCAAATATATGTTTTGCATGTTACAAATCTTCACGAAGGCTAGACTGATATCAAGCTACACACATAACTAGATTAACCACAAATGGGAATGCATGTTACCGTTTTATCTCCGTCACGTAAGTTACAAGAACATATTACGTAAGTTATAGGTGTGAAAACTCATCCCCATTTGATGTTTTATCTTGTCTAAAGCAACAGTACATTCAGTACTCACGATACAAACATGTCCCATGTCAAAGTTTTCGAACAAAATTTCTGCATATCACAGCATAACGGTATTTTAAGTGCACTTTTTTCGGCGGACGGATCCTTAATGTGGTCTTACCCCAAATAGATGTTTTGCATGTTACAAATCTTCACGAAGGCTAGACTGATATCAAGCTACACACATAACTAGATTAACCACAAATGGGAATGCATGTTACCGTTTTATCTCCGTCACGTAAGTTACAAGAACATATTACGTAAGTTATAGGTGTGAAAACTCATCCCCATTTGATGTTTTATCTTGTCTAAAGCAGCAGTACATTCAGTACTCACGATACAAACATGTCCCATGTCAAAGTTTTCGAACAAAATTTATGCATATCACAGCATAACGGTATTTTAAGTGCACTTTTTTCGGCGGACGGATCCTTAATGTGGTCTTACCCCAAATATATGTTTTGCATGTTACAAATCTTCATGAAGGCTAGACTGATATCAAGCTACACACATAACTAGATTAACCACAAATGGGAATGCATGTTACCGTTTTATCTCCGTCACGTAAGTTACAAGAACATATTACGTAAGTTATAGGTGTGAAAACTCATCCCCATTTGATGTTTTATCTTGTCTAAAGCAGCAGTACATTCAGTACTCACGATACAAACATGTCCCATGTCAAAGTTTTCGAACAAAATTTATGCATATCACAGCATAACGGTATTTTAAGTGCACTTTTTTCGGCGGACGGATCCTTAATGTGGTCTTACCCCAAATAGATGTTTTGCATGTTACAAATCTTCACGAAGGCTAGACTGATATCAAGCTACACACATAACTAGATTAACCACAAATGGGAATGCATGTTACCGTTTTATCTCCGTCACGTAAGTTACAAGAACATATTACGTAAGTTATAGGTGTGAAAACTCATCCCCATTTGATGTTTTATCTTGTCTAAAGCAGCAGTACATTCAGTACTCACGATACAAACATGTCCCATGTCAAAGTTTTCGAACAAAATTTATGCATATCACAGCATAACGGTATTTGAAGTGCATTTTTTTCGGCGGACGGATCCTTAATGTGGTCTTACCCCAAATAGATGTTTTGCATGTTACAAATCTTCACGAAGGCTAGACTGATATCAAGCTACACACATAACTAGATTAACCACAAATGGGAATGCATGTTACCGTTTTATCTCCGTCACGTAAGTTACAAGAACATATTACGTAAGTTATAGGTGTGAAAACTCATCCCCATTTGATGTTTTATCTTGTCTAAAGCAACAGTACATTCAGTACTCACGATACAAACATGTCCCATGTCAAAGTTTTCGAACAAAATTTCTGCATATCACAGCATAACGGTATTTTAAGTGCACTTTTTTCGGCGGACGGATCCTTAATGTAGTCTTACCCCAAATAGATGTTTTGCATGTTACAAATCTTCACGAAGGCTAGACTGATATCAAGCTACACACATAACTAGATTAACCACAAATGGGAATGCATGTTACCGTTTTATCTCCGTCACGTAAGTTACAAGAACATATTACGTAAGTTATAGGTGTGAAAACTCATCCCCATTTGATGTTTTATCTTGTCTAAAGCAGCAGTACATTCAGTACTCACGATACAAACATGTCCCATGTCAAAGTTTTCGAACAAAATTTATGCATATCACAGCATAACGGTATTTTAAGTGCACTTTTTTCGGCGGACGGATCCTTAATGTGGTCTTACCCCAAATATATGTTTTGCATGTTACAAATCTTCATGAAGGCTAGACTGATATCAAGCTACACACATAACTAGATTAACCACAAATGGGAATGCATGTTACCGTTTTATCTCCGTCACGTAAGTTACAAGAACATATTACGTAAGTTATAGGTGTGAAAACTCATCCCCATTTGATGTTTTATCTTGTCTAAAGCAGCAGTACATTCAGTACTCACGATACAAACATGTCCCATGTCAAAGTTTTCGAACAAAATTTATGCATATCACAGCATAACGGTATTTTATGTGCACTTTTTTCGGCGGACGGATCCTTAATGTGGTCTTACCCCAAATAGATGTTTTGCATGTTACAAATCTTCACGAAGGCTAGACTGATATCAAGCTACACACATAACTAGATTAACCACAAATGGGAATGCATGTTACCGTTTTATCTCCGTCACGTAAGTTACAAGAACATATTACGTAAGTTATAGGTGTGAAAACTCATCCCCATTTGATGTTTTATCTTGTCTAAAGCAGCAGTACATTCAGTACTCACGATACAAACATGTCCCATGTCAAAGTTTTCGAACAAAATTTATGCATATCACAGCATAACGGTATTTGAAGTGCATTTTTTTCGGCGGACGGATCCTTAATGTGGTCTTACCCCAAATAGATGTTTTGCATGTTACAAATCTTCACGAAGGCTAGACTGATATCAAGCTACACACATAACTAGATTAACCACAAATGGGAATGCATGTTACCGTTTTATCTCCGTCACGTAAGTTACAAGAACATATTACGTAAGTTATAGGTGTGAAAACTCATCCCCATTTGATGTTTTATCTTGTCTAAAGCAGCAGTACATTCAGTACTCACGATACAAACATGTCCCATGTCAAAGTTTTCGAACAAAATTTATGCATATCACAGCATAACGGTATTTTACGTGCACTTTTTTCGGCGGACGGATCCTTAATGTGGTCTTACCCCAAATAGATGTTTTGCATGTTACAAATCTTCACGAAGGCTAGACTGATATCAAGCTACACACATAACTAGATTAACCACAAATGGGAATGCATGTTACCGTTTTATCTCCGTCACGTAAGTTACAAGAACATATTACGTAAGTTATAGGTGTGAAAACTCATCCCCATTTGATGTTTTATCTTGTCTAAAGCAGCAGTACATTCAGTACTCACGATACAAACATGTCCCATGTCAAAGTTTTCGAACAAAATTTATGCATATCACAGCATAACGGTATTTTACGTGCACTTTTTTCGGCGGACGGATCCTTAATGTGGTCTTACCCCAAATAGATGTTTTGCATGTTACAAATCTTCACGAAGGCTAGACTGATATCAAGCTACACACATAACTAGATTAACCACAAATGGGAATGCATGTTACCGTTTTATCTCCGTCACGTAAGTTACAAGAACATATTACGTAAGTTATAGGTGTGAAAACTCATCCCCATTTGATGTTTTATCTTGTCTAAAGCAGCAGTACATTCAGTACTCACGATACAAACATGTCCCATGTCAAAGTTTTCGAACAAAATTTATGCATATCACAGCATAACGGTATTTTAAGTGCACTTTTTTCGGCGGACGGATCCTTAATGTGGTCTTACCCCAAATAGATGTTTTGCATGTTACAAATCTTCACGAAGGCTAGACTGATATCAAGCTACACACATAACTAGATTAACCACAAATGGGAATGCATGTTACCGTTTTATCTCCGTCACGTAAGTTACAAGAACATATTACGTAAGTTATAGGTGTGAAAACTCATCCCCATTTGATGTTTTATCTTGTCTAAAGCAGCAGTACATTCAGTACTCACGATACAAACATGTCCCATGTCAAAGTTTTCGAACAAAATTTATGCATATCACAGCATAACGGTATTTTAAGTGCACTTTTTTCGGCGGACGGATCCTTAATGTGGTCTTACCCCAAATAGATGTTTTGCATGTTACAAATCTTCACGAAGGCTAGACTGATATCAAGCTACACACATAACTAGATTAACCACAAATGGGAATGCATGTTACCGTTTTATCTCCGTCACGTAAGTTACAAGAACATATTACGTAAGTTATAGGTGTGAAAACTCATCCCCATTTGATGTTTTATCTTGTCTAAAGCAGCAGTACATTCAGTACTCACGATACAAACATGTCCCATGTCAAAGTTTTCGAACAAAATTTCTGCATATCACAGCATAACGGTATTTTAAGTGCACTTTTTTCGGCGGACGGATCCTTAATGTGGTCATACCCCAAATAGATGTTTTGCATGTTACAAATCTTCACGAAGGCTAGACTGATATCAAGCTACACACATAACTAGATTAACCACAAATGGGAATGCATGTTACCGTTTTATCTCCGTCACGTAAGTTACAAGAACATATTACGTAAGTTATAGGTGTGAAAACTCATCCCCATTTGATGTTTTATCTTGTCTAAAGCAGCAGTACATTCAGTACTCACGATACAAACATGTCCCATGTCAAAGTTTTCGAACAAAATTTCTGCATATCACAGCATAACGGTATTTTAAGTGCACTTTTTTCGGCGGACGGATCCTTAATGTGGTCTTACCCCAAATAGATGTTTTGCATGTTACAAATCTTCACGAAGGCTAGACTGATATCAAGCTACACACATAACTAGATTAACCACAAATGGGAATGCATGTTACCGTTTTATCTCCGTCACGTAAGTTACAAGAACATATTACGTAAGTTATAGGTGTGAAAACTCATCCCCATTTGATGTTTTATCTTGTCTAAAGCAGCAGTACATTCAGTACTCACGATACAAACATGTCCCATGTCAAAGTTTTCGAACAAAATTTCTGCATATCACAGCATAACGGTATTTTAAGTGCACTTTTTTCGGCGGACGGATCCTTAATGTGGTCTTACCCCAAATATATGTTTTGCATGTTACAAATCTTCATGAAGGCTAGACTGATATCAAGCTACACACATAACTAGATTAACCACAAATGGGAATGCATGTTACCGTTTTATCTCCGTCACGTAAGTTACAAGAACATATTACGTAAGTTATAGGTGTGAAAACTCATCCCCATTTGATGTTTTATCTTGTCTAAAGCAGCAGTACATTCAGTACTCACGATACAAACATGTCCCATGTCAAAGTTTTCGAACAAAATTTATGCATATCACAGCATAACGGTATTTTAAGTGCACTTTTTTCGGCGGACGGATCCTTAATGTGGTCTTACCCCAAATAGATGTTTTGCATGTTACAAATCTTCACGAAGGCTAGACTGATATCAAGCTACACACATAACTAGATTAACCACAAATGGGAATGCATGTTACCGTTTTATCTCCGTCACGTAAGTTACAAGAACATATTACGTAAGTTATAGGTGTGAAAACTCATCCCCATTTGATGTTTTATCTTGTCTAAAGCAGCAGTACATTCAGTACTCACGATACAAACATGTCCCATGTCAAAGTTTTCGAACAAAATTTATGCATATCACAGCATAACGGTATTTTAAGTGCATTTTTTTCGGCGGACGGATCCTTAATGTGGTCTTACCCCAAATAGATGTTTTGCATGTTACAAATCTTCACGAAGGCTAGACTGATATCAAGCTACACACATAACTAGATTAACCACAAATGGGAATGCATGTTACCGTTTTATCTCCGTCACGTAAGTTACAAGAACATATTACGTAAGTTATAGGTGTGAAAACTCATCCCCATTTGATGTTTTATCTTGTCTAAAGCAGCAGTACATTCAGTACTCACGATACAAACATGTCCCATGTCAAAGTTTTCGAACAAAATTTATGCATATCACAGCATAACGGTATTTTAAGTGCACTTTTTTCGGCGGACGGATCCTTAATGTGGTCTTACCCCAAATAGATGTTTTGCATGTTACAAATCTTCACGAAGGCTAGACTGATATCAAGCTACACACATAACTAGATTAACCACAAATGGGAATGCATGTTACCGTTTTATCTCCGTCACGTAAGTTACAAGAACATATTACGTAAGTTATAGGTGTGAAAACTCATCCCCATTTGATGTTTTATCTTGTCTAAAGCAGCAGTACATTCAGTACTCACGATACAAACATGTCCCATGTCAAAGTTTTCGAACAAAATGTATGCATATCACAGCATAACGGTATTTTACGTGCACTTTTTTCGGCGGACGGATCCTTAATGTGGTCTTACCCCAAATAGATGTTTTGCATGTTACAAATCTTCACGAAGGCTAGACTGATATCAAGCTACACACATAACTAGATTAACCACAAATGGGAATGCATGTTACCGTTTTATCTCCGTCACGTAAGTTACAAGAACATATTACGTAAGTTATAGGTGTGAAAACTCATCCCCATTTGATGTTTTATCTTGTCTAAAGCAGCAGTACATTCAGTACTCACGATACAAACATGTCCCATGTCAAAGTTTTCGAACAACATTTCTGCATATCACAGCATAACGGTATTTTAAGTGCACTTTTTTCGGCGGACGGATCCTTAATGTGGTCTTACCCCAAATACATGTTTTGCATGTTACAAATCTTCACGAAGGCTAGACTGATATCAAGCTACACACATAACTAGATTAACCACAAATGGGAATGCATGTTACCGTTTTATCTCCGTCACGTAAGTTACAAGAACATATTACGTAAGTTATAGGTGTGAAAACTCATCCCCATTTGATGTTTTATCTTGTCTAAAGCAGCAGTACATTCAGTACTCACGATACAAACATGTCCCATGTCAAAGTTTTCGAACAAAATTTCTGCATATCACAGCATAACGGTATTTTAAGTGCACTTTTTTCGGCGGACGGATCCTTAATGTGGTCTTACCCCAAATAGATGTTTTGCATGTTACAAATCTTCACGAAGGCTAGACTGATATCAAGCTACACACATAACTAGATTAACCACAAATGGGAATGCATGTTACCGTTTTATCTCCGTCACGTAAGTTACAAGAACATATTACGTAAGTTATAGGTGTGAAAACTCATCCCCATTTGATGTTTTATCTTGTCTAAAGCAGCAGTACATTCAGTACTCACGATACAAACATGTCCCATGTCAAAGTTTTCGAACAAAATTTCTGCATATCACAGCATAACGGTATTTTAAGTGCACTTTTTTCGGCGGACGGATCCTTAATGTGGTCTTACCCCAAATAGATGTTTTGCATGTTACAAATCTTCACAAAGGCTAGACTGATATCAAGCTACACACATAACTAGATTAACCACAAATGGGAATGCATGTTACCGTTTTATCTCCGTCACGTAAGTTACAAGAACATATTACGTAAGTTATAGGTGTGAAAACTCATCCCCATTTGATGTTTTATCTTGTCTAAAGCAGCAGTACATTCAGTACTCACGATACAAACATGTCCCATGTCAAAGTTTTCGAACAAAATTTCTGCATATCACAGCATAACGGTATTTTAAGTGCACTTTTTTCGGCGGACGGATCCTTAATGTGGTCTTACCCCAAATAGATGTTTTGCATGTTACAAATCTTCACGAAGGCTAGACTGATATCAAGCTACACACATAACTAGATTAACCACAAATGGGAATGCATGTTACCGTTTTATCTCCGTCACGTAAGTTACAAGAACATATTACGTAAGTTATAGGTGTGAAAACTCATCCCCATTTGATGTTTTATCTTGTCTAAAGCAGCAGTACATTCAGTACTCACGATACAAACATGTCCCATGTCAAAGTTTTCGAACAAAATTTATGCATATCACAGCATAACGGTATTTTAAGTGCACTTTTTTCGGCGGACGGATCCTTAATGTGGTCTTACCCCAAATAGATGTTTTGCATGTTACAAATCTTCACGAAGGCTAGACTGATATCAAGCTACACACATAACTAGATTAACCACAAATGGGAATGCATGTTACCGTTTTATCTCCGTCACGTAAGTTACAAGAACATATTACGTAAGTTATAGGTGTGAAAACTCATCCCCATTTGATGTTTTATCTTGTCTAAAGCAGCAGTACATTCAGTAGTCACGATACAAACATGTCCCATGTCAAAGTTTTCGAACAAAATTTATGCATATCACAGCATAACGGTATTTTAAGTGCACTTTTTTCGGCGGACGGATCCTTAATGTGGTCTTACCCCAAATAGATGTTTTGCATGTTACAAATCTTCACGAAGGCTAGACTGATATCAAGCTACACACATAACTAGATTAACCACAAATGGGAATGCATGTTACCGTTTTATCTCCGTCACGTAAGTTACAAGAACATATTACGTAAGTTATAGGTGTGAAAACTCATCCCCATTTGATGTTTTATCTTGTCTAAACCAGCAGTACATTCAGTACTCACGATACAAACATGTCCCATGTCAAAGTTTTCGAACAAAATTTCTGCATATCACAGCATAACGGTATTTTAAGTGCACTTTTTTCGGCGGACGGATCCTTAATGTGGTCTTACCCCAAATAGATGTTTTGCATGTTACAAATCTTCACGAAGGCTAGACTGATATCAAGCTACACACATAACTAGATTAACCACAAATGGGAATGCATGTTACCGTTTTATCTCCGTCACGTAAGTTACAAGAACATATTACGTAAGTTATAGGTGTGAAAACTCATCCCCATTTGATGTTTTATCTTGTCTAAAGCAGCAGTACATTCAGTACTCACGATACAAACATGTCCCATGTCAAAGTTTTCGAACAAAATTTCTGCATATCACAGCATAACGGTATTTTAAGTGCACTTTTTTCGGCGGACGGATCCTTAATGTGGTCTTACCCCAAATAGATGTTTTGCATGTTACAAATCTTCACGAAGGCTAGACTGATATCAAGCTACACACATAACTAGATTAACCACAAATGGGAATGTATGTTACCGTTTTATCTCCGTCACGTAAGTTACAAGAACATATTACGTAAGTTATAGGTGTGAAAACTCATCCCCATTTGATGTTTTATCTTGTCTAAAGCAGCAGTACATTCAGTACTCACGATACAAACATGTCCCATGTCAAAGTTTTCGAACAAAATTTATGCATATCACAGCATAACGGTATTTTAAGTGCACTTTTTTCGGCGGACGGATCCTTAATGTGGTCTTACCCCAAATAGATGTTTTGCATGTTACAAATCTTCATGAAGGCTAGACTGATATCAAGCTACACACATAACTAGATTAACCACAAATGGGAATGCATGTTACCGTTTTATCTCCGTCACGTAAGTTACAAGAACATATTACGTAAGTTATAGGTGTGAAAACTCATCCCCATTTGATGTTTTATCTTGTCTAAAGCAGCAGTACATTCAGTACTCACGATACAAACATGTCCCATGTCAAAGTTTTCGAACAAAATTTATGCATATCACAGCATAACGGTATTTTAAGTGCACTTTTTTCGGCGGACGGATCCTTAATGTGGTCTTACCCCAAATAGATGTTTTGCATGTTACAAATCTTCACGAAGGCTAGACTGATATCAAGCTACACACATAACTAGATTAACCACAAATGGGAATGCATGTTACCGTTTTATCTCCGTCACGTAAGTTACAAGAACATATTACGTAAGTTATAGGTGTGAAAACTCATCCCCATTTGATGTTTTATCTTGTCTAAAGCAGCAGTACATTCAGTACTCACGATACAAACATGTCCCATGTCAAAGTTTTCGAACAAAATTTCTGCATATCACAGCATAACGGTATTTTACGTGCACTTTTTTCGGCGGACGGATCCTTAATGTGGTCTTACCCCAAATAGATGTTTTGCATGTTACAAATCTTCACGAAGGCTAGACTGATATCAAGCTACACACATAACTAGATTAACCATACATGGGAATGCATGTTACCGTTTTATCTCCGTCACGTAAGTTACAAGAACATATTACGTAAGTTATAGGTGTGAAAACTCATCCCCATTTGATGTTTTATCTTGTCTAAAGCAGCAGTACATTCAGTACTCACGATACAAACATGTCCCATGTCAAAGTTTTCGAACAAAATTTATGCATATCACAGCATAACGGTATTTTAAGTGCACTTTTTTCGGCGGACGGATCCTTAATGTGGTCTTACCCCAAATAGATGTTTTGCATGTTACAAATCTTCACGAAGGCTAGACTGATATCAAGCTACACACATAACTAGATTAACCACAAATGGGAATGCATGTTACCGTTTTATCTCCGTCACGTAAGTTACAAGAACATATTACGTAAGTTATAGGTGTGAAAACTCATCCCCATTTGATGTTTTATCTTGTCTAAAGCAGCAGTACATTCAGTACTCACGATACAAACATGTCCCATGTCAAAGTTTTCGAACAAAATTTATGCATATCACAGCATAACGGTATTTTAAGTGCACTTTTTTCGGCGGACGGATCCTTAATGTGGTCTTACCCCAAATAGATGTTTTGCATGTTACAAATCTTCACGAAGGCTAGACTGATATCAAGCTACACACATAACTAGATTAACCACAAATGGGAATGCATGTTACCGTTTTATCTCCGTCACGTAAGTTACAAGAACATATTACGTAAGTTATAGGTGTGAAAACTCATCCCCATTTGATGTTTTATCTTGTCTAAAGCAGCAGTACATTCAGTACTCACGATACAAACATGTCCCATGTCAAAGTTTTCGAACAAAATTTATGCATATCACAGCATAACGGTATTTTAAGTGCACTTTTTTCGGCGGACGGATCCTTAATGTGGTCTTACCCCAAATAGATGTTTTGCATGTTACAAATCTTCACGAAGGCTAGACTGATATCAAGCTACACACATAACTAGATTAACCACAAATGGGAATGTATGTTACCGTTTTATCTCCGTCACGTAAGTTACAAGAACATATTACGTAAGTTATAGGTGTGAAAACTCATCCCCATTTGATGTTTTATCTTGTCTAAAGCAGCAGTACATTCAGTACTCACGATACAAACATGTCCCATGTCAAAGTTTTCGAACAAAATTTCTGCATATCACAGCATAACGGTATTTTAAGTGCACTTTTTTCGGCGGACGGATCCTTAATGTGGTCATACCCCAAATATATGTTTTGCATGTTACAAATCTTCACGAAGGCTAGACTGATATCAAGCTACACACATAACTAGATTAACCACAACTGGGAATGCATGTTACCGTTTTATCTCCGTCACGTAAGTTACAAGAACATATTACGTAAGTTATAGGTGTGAAAACTCATCCCCATTTGATGTTTTATCTTGTCTAAAGCAGCAGTACATTCAGTACTCACGATACAAACATGTCCCATGTCAAAGTTTTCGAACAAAATTTCTGCATATCACAGCATAACGGTATTTTAAGTGCACTTTTTTCGGCGGACGGATCCTTAATGTGGTCTTACCCCAAATAGATGTTTTGCATGTTACAAATCTTCACGAAGGCTAGACTGATATCAAGCTACACACATAACTAGATTAACCACAAATGGGAATGCATGTTACCGTTTTATCTCCGTCACGTAAGTTACAAGAACATATTACGTAAGTTATAGGTGTGAAAACTCATCCCCATTTGATGTTTTATCTTGTCTAAAGCAGCAGTACATTCAGTACTCACGATACAAACATGTCCCATGTCAAAGTTTTCGAACAAAATTTATGCATATCACAGCATAACGGTATTTTAAGTGCACTTTTTTCGGCGGACGGATCCTTAATGTGGTCTTACCCCAAATATATGTTTTGCATGTTACAAATCTTCATGAAGGCTAGACTGATATCAAGCTACACACATAACTAGATTAACCACAAATGGGAATGCATGTTACCGTTTTATCTCCGTCACGTAAGTTACAAGAACATATTACGTAAGTTATAGGTGTGAAAACTCATCCCCATTTGATGTTTTATCTTGTCTAAAGCAGCAGTACATTCAGTACTCACGATACAAACATGTCCCATGTCAAAGTTTTCGAACAAAATTTATGCATATCACAGCATAACGGTATTTTAAGTGCACTTTTTTCGGCGGACGGATCCTTAATGTGGTCTTACCCCAAATAGATGTTTTGCATGTTACAAATCTTCACGAAGGCTAGACTGATATCAAGCTACACACATAACTAGATTAACCACAAATGGGAATGCATGTTACCGTTTTATCTCCGTCACGTAAGTTACAAGAACATATTACGTAAGTTATAGGTGTGAAAACTCATCCCCATTTGATGTTTTATCTTGTCTAAAGCAGCAGTACATTCAGTACTCACGATACAAACATGTCCCATGTCAAAGTTTTCGAACAAAATTTCTGCATATCACAGCATAACGGTATTTTACGTGCACTTTTTTCGGCGGACGGATCCTTAATGTGGTCTTACCCCAAATAGATGTTTTGCATGTTACAAATCTTCACGAAGGCTAGACTGATATCAAGCTACACACATAACTAGATTAACCATACATGGGAATGCATGTTACCGTTTTATCTCCGTCACGTAAGTTACAAGAACATATTACGTAAGTTATAGGTGTGAAAACTCATCCCCATTTGATGTTTTATCTTGTCTAAAGCAGCAGTACATTCAGTACTCACGATACAAACATGTCCCATGTCAAAGTTTTCGAACAAAATTTATGCATATCACAGCATAACGGTATTTTAAGTGCACTTTTTTCGGCGGACGGATCCTTAATGTGGTCTTACCCCAAATAGATGTTTTGCATGTTACAAATCTTCACGAAGGCTAGACTGATATCAAGCTACACACATAACTAGATTAACCACAAATGGGAATGCATGTTACCGTTTTATCTCCGTCACGTAAGTTACAAGAACATATTACGTAAGTTATAGGTGTGAAAACTCATCCCCATTTGATGTTTTATCTTGTCTAAAGCAGCAGTACATTCAGTACTCACGATACAAACATGTCCCATGTCAAAGTTTTCGAACAAAATTTATGCATATCACAGCATAACGGTATTTTAAGTGCACTTTTTTCGGCGGACGGATCCTTAATGTGGTCTTACCCCAAATAGATGTTTTGCATGTTACAAATCTTCACGAAGGCTAGACTGATATCAAGCTACACACATAACTAGATTAACCACAAATGGGAATGCATGTTACCGTTTTATCTCCGTCACGTAAGTTACAAGAACATATTACGTAAGTTATAGGTGTGAAAACTCATCCCCATTTGATGTTTTATCTTGTCTAAAGCAGCAGTACATTCAGTACTCACGATACAAACATGTCCCATGTCAAAGTTTTCGAACAAAATTTATGCATATCACAGCATAACGGTATTTTAAGTGCACTTTTTTCGGCGGACGGATCCTTAATGTGGTCTTACCCCAAATAGATGTTTTGCATGTTACAAATCTTCACGAAGGCTAGACTGATATCAAGCTACACACATAACTAGATTAACCACAAATGGGAATGCATGTTACCGTTTTATCTCCGTCACGTAAGTTACAAGAACATATTACGTAAGTTATAGGTGTGAAAACTCATCCCCATTTGATGTTTTATCTTGTCTAAAGCAGCAGTACATTCAGTACTCACGATACAAACATGTCCCATGTCAAAGTTTTCGAACAAAATTTCTGCATATCACAGCATAACGGTATTTTAAGTGCACTTTTTTCGGCGGACGGATCCTTAATGTGGTCATACCCCAAATATATGTTTTGCATGTTACAAATCTTCACGAAGGCTAGACTGATATCAAGCTACACACATAACTAGATTAACCACAACTGGGAATGCATGTTACCGTTTTATCTCCGTCACGTAAGTTACAAGAACATATTACGTAAGTTATAGGTGTGAAAACTCATCCCCATTTGATGTTTTATCTTGTCTAAAGCAGCAGTACATTCAGTACTCACGATACAAACATGTCCCATGTCAAAGTTTTCGAACAAAATTTCTGCATATCACAGCATAACGGTATTTTAAGTGCACTTTTTTCGGCGGACGGATCCTTAATGTGGTCTTACCCCAAATAGATGTTTTGCATGTTACAAATCTTCACGAAGGCTAGACTGATATCAAGCTACACACATAACTAGATTAACCACAAATGGGAATGCATGTTACCGTTTTATCTCCGTCACGTAAGTTACAAGAACATATTACGTAAGTTATAGGTGTGAAAACTCATCCCCATTTGATGTTTTATCTTGTCTAAAGCAGCAGTACATTCAGTACTCACGATACAAACATGTCCCATGTCAAAGTTTTCGAACAAAATTTATGCATATCACAGCATAACGGTATTTTAAGTGCACTTTTTTCGGCGGACGGATCCTTAATGTGGTCTTACCCCAAATATATGTTTTGCATGTTACAAATCTTCATGAAGGCTAGACTGATATCAAGCTACACACATAACTAGATTAACCACAAATGGGAATGCATGTTACCGTTTTATCTCCGTCACGTAAGTTACAAGAACATATTACGTAAGTTATAGGTGTGAAAACTCATCCCCATTTGATGTTTTATCTTGTCTAAAGCAGCAGTACATTCAGTACTCACGATACAAACATGTCCCATGTCAAAGTTTTCGAACAAAATTTATGCATATCACAGCATAACGGTATTTTAAGTGCACTTTTTTCGGCGGACGGATCCTTAATGTGGTCTTACCCCAAATAGATGTTTTGCATGTTACAAATCTTCACGAAGGCTAGACTGATATCAAGCTACACACATAACTAGATTAACCACAAATGGGAATGCATGTTACCGTTTTATCTCCGTCACGTAAGTTACAAGAACATATTACGTAAGTTATAGGTGTGAAAACTCATCCCCATTTGATGTTTTATCTTGTCTAAAGCAGCAGTACATTCAGTACTCACGATACAAACATGTCCCATGTCAAAGTTTTCGAACAAAATTTATGCATATCACAGCATAACGGTATTTTAAGTGCACTTTTTTCGGCGGACGGATCCTTAATGTGGTCTTACCCCAAATAGATGTTTTGCATGTTACAAATCTTCACGAAGGCTAGACTGATATCAAGCTACACACATAACTAGATTAACCACAAATGGGAATGCATGTTACCGTTTTATCTCCGTCACGTAAGTTACAAGAACATATTACGTAAGTTATAGGTGTGAAAACTCATCCCCATTTGATGTTTTATCTTGTCTAAAGCAGCAGTACATTCAGTACTCACGATACAAACATGTCCCATGTCAAAGTTTTCGAACAAAATTTATGCATATCACAGCATAACGGTATTTTAAGTGCACTTTTTTCGGCGGACGGATCCTTAATGTGGTCTTACCCCAAATAGATGTTTTGCATGTTACAAATCTTCACGAAGGCTAGACTGATATCAAGCTACACACATAACTAGATTAACCACAAATGGGAATGCATGTTACCGTTTTATCTCCGTCACGTAAGTTACAAGAACATATTACGTAAGTTATAGGTGTGAAAACTCATCCCCATTTGATGTTTTATCTTGTCTAAAGCAGCAGTACATTCAGTACTCACGATACAAACATGTCCCATGTCAAAGTTTTCGAACAAAATTTATGCATATCACAGCATAACGGTATTTTACGTGCACTTTTTTCGGCGGACGGATCCTTAATGTGGTCTTACCCCAAATAGATGTTTTGCATGTTACAAATCTTCACGAAGGCTAGACTGATATCAAGCTACACACATAACTAGATTAACCACAAATGGGAATGCATGTTACCGTTTTATCTCCGTCACGTAAGTTACAAGAACATATTACGTAAGTTATAGGTGTGAAAACTCATCCCCATTTGATGTTTTATCTTGTCTAAAGCAGCAGTACATTCAGTACTCACGATACAAACATGTCCCATGTCAAAGTTTTCGAACAAAATTTCTGCATATCACAGCATAACGGTATTTTAAGTGCACTTTTTTCGGCGGACGGATCCTTAATGTGGTCTTACCCCAAATAGATGTTTTGCATGTTACAAATCTTCACGAAGGCTAGACTGATATCAAGCTACACACATAACTAGATTAACCACAAATGGGAATGCATGTTACCGTTTTATCTCCGTCACGTAAGTTACAAGAACATATTACGTAAGTTATAGGTGTGAAAACTCATCCCCATTTGATGTTTTATCTTGTCTAAAGCAGCAGTACATTCAGTACTCACGATACAAACATGTCCCATGTCAAAGTTTTCGAACAAAATTTATGCATATCACAGCATAACGGTATTTTAAGTGCACTTTTTTCGGCGGACGGATCCTTAATGTGGTCTTACCCCAAATATATGTTTTGCATGTTACAAATCTTCACGAAGGCTAGACTGATATCAAGCTACACACATAACTAGATTAACCACAAATGGGAATGCATGTTACCGTTTTATCTCCGTCACGTAAGTTACAAGAACATATTACGTAAGTTATAGGTGTGAAAACTCATCCCCATTTGATGTTTTATCTTGTCTAAAGCAGCAGTACATTCAGTACTCACGATACAAACATGTCCCATGTCAAAGTTTTCGAACAAAATTTATGCATATCACAGCATAACGGTATTTTAAGTGCACTTTTTTCGGCGGACGGATCCTTAATGTGGTCTTACCCCAAATAGATGTTTTGCATGTTACAAATCTTCACGAAGGCTAGACTGATATCAAGCTACACACATAACTAGATTAACCACAAATGGGAATGCATGTTACCGTTTTATCTCCGTCACGTAAGTTACAAGAACATATTACGTAAGTTATAGGTGTGAAAACTCATCCCCATTTGATGTTTTATCTTGTCTAAACCAGCAGTACATTCAGTACTCACGATACAAACATGTCCCATGTCAAAGTTTTCGAACAAAATTTATGCATATCACAGCATAACGGTATTTTAAGTGCACTTTTTTCGGCGGACGGATCCTTAATGTGGTCTTACCCCAAATAGATGTTTTGCATGTTACAAATCTTCACGAAGGCTAGACTGATATCAAGCTACACACATAACTAGATTAACCACAAATGGGAATGCATGTTACCGTTTTATCTCCGTCACGTAAGTTACAAGAACATATTACGTAAGTTATAGGTGTGAAAACTCATCCCCATTTGATGTTTTATCTTGTCTAAAGCAGCAGTACATTCAGTACTCACGATACAAACATGTCCCATGTCAAAGTTTTCGAACAAAATTTATGCATATCACAGCATAACGGTATTTTAAGTGCACTTTTTTCGGCGGACGGATCCTTAATGTGGTCATACCCCAAATATATGTTTTGCATGTTACAAATCTTCACGAAGGCTAGACTGATATCAAGCTACACACATAACTAGATTAACCACAAATGGGAATGCATGTTACCGTTTTATCTCCGTCACGTAAGTTACAAGAACATATTACGTAAGTTATAGGTGTGAAAACTCATCCCCATTTGATGTTTTATCTTGTCTAAAGCAGCAGTACATTCAGTACTCACGATACAAACATGTCCCATGTCAAAGTTTTCGAACAAAATTTATGCATATCACAGCATAACGGTATTTTAAGTGCACTTTTTTCGGCGGACGGATCCTTAATGTGGTCTTACCCCAAATAGATGTTTTGCATGTTACAAATCTTCACGAAGGCTAGACTGATATCAAGCTACACACATAACTAGATTAACCACAAATGGGAATGCATGTTACCGTTTTATCTCCGTCACGTAAGTTACAAGAACATATTACGTAAGTTATAGGTGTGAAAACTCATCCCCATTTGATGTTTTATCTTGTCTAAAGCAGCAGTACATTCAGTACTCACGATACAAACATGTCCCATGTCAAAGTTTTCGAACAAAATTTATGCATATCACAGCATAACGGTATTTTAAGTGCACTTTTTTCGGCGGACGGATCCTTAATGTGGTCTTACCCCAAATAGATGTTTTGCATGTTACAAATCTTCATGAAGGCTAGACTGATATCAAGCTACACACATAACTAGATTAACCACAAATGGGAATGCATGTTACCGTTTTATCTCCGTCACGTAAGTTACAAGAACATATTACGTAAGTTATAGGTGTGAAAACTCATCCCCATTTGATGTTTTATCTTGTCTAAAGCAGCAGTACATTCAGTACTCACGATACAAACATGTCCCATGTCAAAGTTTTCGAACAAAATTTATGCATATCACAGCATAACGGTATTTTAAGTGCACTTTTTTCGGCGGACGGATCCTTAATGTGGTCTTACCCCAAATAGATGTTTTGCATGTTACAAATCTTCACGAAGGCTAGACTGATATCAAGCTACACACATAACTAGATTAACCACAAATGGGAATGCATGTTACCGTTTTATCTCCGTCACGTAAGTTACAAGAACATATTACGTAAGTTATAGGTGTGAAAACTCATCCCCATTTGATGTTTTATCTTGTCTAAAGCAGCAGTACATTCAGTACTCACGATACAAACATGTCCCATGTCAAAGTTTTCGAACAAAATTTCTGCATATCACAGCATAACGGTATTTTACGTGCACTTTTTTCGGCGGACGGATCCTTAATGTGGTCTTACCCCAAATAGATGTTTTGCATGTTACAAATCTTCACGAAGGCTAGACTGATATCAAGCTACACACATAACTAGATTAACCACAAATGGGAATGCATGTTACCGTTTTATCTCCGTCACGTAAGTTACAAGAACATATTACGTAAGTTATAGGTGTGAAAACTCATCCCCATTTGATGTTTTATCTTGTCTAAAGCAGCAGTACATTCAGTACTCACGATACAAACATGTCCCATGTCAAAGTTTTCGAACAAAATTTATGCATATCACAGCATAACGGTATTTTAAGTGCACTTTTTTCGGCGGACGGATCCTTAATGTGGTCTTACCCCAAATAGATGTTTTGCATGTTACAAATCTTCACGAAGGCTAGACTGATATCAAGCTACACACATAACTAGATTAACCACAAATGGGAATGCATGTTACCGTTTTATCTCCGTCACGTAAGTTACAAGAACATATTACGTAAGTTATAGGTGTGAAAACTCATCCCCATTTGATGTTTTATCTTGTCTAAAGCAGCAGTACATTCAGTACTCACGATACAAACATGTCCCATGTCAAAGTTTTCGAACAAAATTTATGCATATCACAGCATAACGGTATTTTAAGTGCACTTTTTTCGGCGGACGGATCCTTAATGTGGTCATACCCCAAATATATGTTTTGCATGTTACAAATCTTCACGAAGGCTAGACTGATATCAAGCTACACACATAACTAGATTAACCACAAATGGGAATGCATGTTACCGTTTTATCTCCGTCACGTAAGTTACAAGAACATATTACGTAAGTTATAGGTGTGAAAACTCATCCCCATTTGATGTTTTATCTTGTCTAAAGCAGCAGTACATTCAGTACTCACGATACAAACATGTCCCATGTCAAAGTTTTCGAACCAAATTTCTGCATATCACAGCATAACGGTATTTTAAGTGCACTTTTTTCGGCGGACGGATCCTTAATGTGGTCTTACCCCAAATATATGTTTTGCATGTTACAAATCTTCACGAAGGCTAGACTGATATCAAGCTACACACATAACTAGATTAACCACAAATGGGAATGCATGTTACCGTTTTATCTCCGTCACGTAAGTTACAAGAACATATTACGTAAGTTATAGGTGTGAAAACTCATCCCCATTTGATGTTTTATCTTGTCTAAAGCAGCAGTACATTCAGTACTCACGATACAAACATGTCCCATGTCAAAGTTTTCGAACAAAATTTCTGCATATCACAGCATAACGGTATTTTAAGTGCACTTTTTTCGGCGGACGGATCCTTAATGTGGTCTTACCCCAAATAGATGTTTTGCATGTTACAAATCTTCATGAAGGCTAGACTGATATCAAGCTACACACATAACTAGATTAACCACAAATGGGAATGCATGTTACCGTTTTATCTCCGTCACGTAAGTTACAAGAACATATTACGTAAGTTATAGGTGTGAAAACTCATCCCCATTTGATGTTTTATCTTGTCTAAAGCAGCAGTACATTCAGTACTCACGATACAAACATGTCCCATGTCAAAGTTTTCGAACAAAATTTATGCATATCACAGCATAACGGTATTTTAAGTGCACTTTTTTCGGCGGACGGATCCTTAATGTGGTCTTACCCCAAATAGATGTTTTGCATGTTACAAATCTTCACGAAGGCTAGACTGATATCAAGCTACACACATAACTAGATTAACCACAAATGGGAATGCATGTTACCGTTTTATCTCCGTCACGTAAGTTACAAGAACATATTACGTAAGTTATAGGTGTGAAAACTCATCCCCATTTGATGTTTTATCTTGTCTAAAGCAGCAGTACATTCAGTACTCACGATACAAACATGTCCCATGTCAAAGTTTTCGAACAAAATTTCTGCATATCACAGCATAACGGTATTTTAAGTGCACTTTTTTCGGCGGACGGATCCTTAATGTGGTCATACCCCAAATATATGTTTTGCATGTTACAAATCTTCACGAAGGCTAGACTGATATCAAGCTACACACATAACTAGATTAACCACAAATGGGAATGCATGTTACCGTTTTATCTCCGTCACGTAAGTTGCAAGAACATATTACGTAAGTTATAGGTGTGAAAACTCATCCCCATTTGATGTTTTATCTTGTCTAAAGCAGCAGTACATTCAGTACTCACGATACAAACATGTCCCATGTCAAAGTTTTCGAACAAAATTTCTGCATATCACAGCATAACGGTATTTTAAGTGCACTTTTTTTCGGCGGACGGATCCTTAATGTGGTCTTACCCCAAATAGATGTTTTGCATGTTACAAATCTTCACGAAGGCTAGACTGATATCAAGCTACAGACATAACTAGATTAACCACAAATGGGAATGCATGTTACCGTTTTATCTCCGTCACGTAAGTTACAAGAACATATTACGTAAGTTATAGGTGTGAAAACTCATCCCCATTTGATGTTTTATCTTGTCTAAAGCAGCAGTACATTCAGTACTCACGATACAAACATGTCCCATGTCAAAGTTTTCGAACAAAATTTATGCATATCACAGCATAACGGTATTTTAAGTGCACTTTTTTCGGCGGACGGATCCTTAATGTGGTCGTACCCCAAATAGATGTTTTGCATGTTACAAATCTTCACGAAGGCTAGACTGATATCAAGCTACACACATAACTAGATTAACCACAAATGGGAATGCATGTTACCGTTTTATCTCCGTCACGTAAGTTACAAGAACATATTACGTAAGTTATAGGTGTGAAAACTCATCCCCATTTGATGTTTTATCTTGTCTAAAGCAGCAGTACATTCAGTACTCACGATACAAACATGTCCCATGTCAAAGTTTTCGAACAAAATTTATGCATATCACAGCATAACGGTATTTTAAGTGCACTTTTTTCGGCGGACGGATCCTTAATGTGGTCTTACCCCAAATAGATGTTTTGCATGTTACAAATCTTCACGAAGGCTAGACTGATATCAAGCTACAGACATAACTAGATTAACCACAAATGGGAATGCATGTTACCGTTTTATCTCCGTCACGTAAGTTACAAGAACATATTACGTAAGTTATAGGTGTGAAAACTCATCCCCATTTGATGTTTTATCTTGTCTAAAGCAGCAGTACATTCAGTACTCACGATACAAACATGTCCCATGTCAAAGTTTTCGAACAAAATTTATGCATATCACAGCATAACGGTATTTTAAGTGCACTTTTTTCGGCGGACGGATCCTTAATGTGGTCTTACCCCAAATAGATGTTTTGCATGTTACAAATCTTCACGAAGGCTAGACTGATATCAAGCTACACACATAACTAGATTAACCACAAATGGGAATGCATGTTACCGTTTTATCTCCGTCACGTAAGTTACAAGAACATATTACGTAAGTTATAGGTGTGAAAACTCATCCCCATTTGATGTTTTATCTTGTCTAAAGCAGCAGTACATTCAGTACTCACGATACAAACATGTCCCATGTCAAAGTTTTCGAACAACATTTATGCATATCACAGCATAACGGTATTTTAAGTGCACTTTTTTCGGCGGACGGATCCTTAATGTGGTCTTACCCCAAATAGATGTTTTGCATGTTACAAATCTTCACGAAGGCTAGACTGATATCAAGCTACACACATAACTAGATTAACCACAAATGGGAATGCATGTTACCGTTTTATCTCCGTCACGTAAGTTACAAGAACATATTACGTAAGTTATAGGTGTGAAAACTCATCCCCATTTGATGTTTTATCTTGTCTAAAGCAGCAGTACATTCAGTACTCACGATACAAACATGTCCCATGTCAAAGTTTTCGAACAACATTTATGCATATCACAGCATAACGGTATTTTAAGTGCACTTTTTTCGGCGTACGGATCCTTAATGTGGTCTTACCCCAAATAGATGTTTTGCATGTTACAAATCTTCACGAAGGCTAGACTGATATCAAGCTACACACATAACTAGATTAACCACAAATGGGAATGCATGTTACCGTTTTATCTCCGTCACGTAAGTTACAAGAACATATTACGTAAGTTATAGGTGTGAAAACTCATCCCCATTTGATGTTTTATCTTGTCTAAAGCAGCAGTACATTCAGTACTCACGATACAAACATGTCCCATGTCAAAGTTTTCGAACAACATTTATGCATATCACAGCATAACGGTATTTTAAGTGCACTTTTTTCGGCGGACGGATCCTTAATGTGGTCTTACCCCAAATAGATGTTTTGCATGTTACAAATCTTCACGAAGGCTAGACTGATATCAAGCTACACACATAACTAGATTAACCACAAATGGGAATGCATGTTACCGTTTTATCTCCGTCACGTAAGTTACAAGAACATATTACGTAAGTTATAGGTGTGAAAACTCATCCCCATTTGATGTTTATCTTGTCTAAAGCAGCAGTACATTCAGTACTCACGATACAAACATGTCCCATGTCAAAGTTTTCGAACAAAATTTATGCATATCACAGCATAACGGTATTTTAAGTGCACTTTTTTCAGCGGACGGATCCTTAATGTGGTCTTACCCCAAATAGATGTTTTGCATGTTACAAATCTTCACGAAGGCTAGACTGATATCAAGCTACACACATAACTAGATTAACCACAAATGGGAATGCATGTTACCGTTTTATCTCCGTCACGTAAGTTACAAGAACATATTACGTAAGTTATAGGTGTGAAAACTCATCCCCATTTGATGTTTTATCTTGTCTAAAGCAGCAGTACATTCAGTACTCACGATACAAACATGTCCCATGTCAAAGTTTTCGAACAAAATTTCTGCATATCACAGCATAACGGTATTTTAAGTGCACTTTTTTCGGCGGACGGATCCTTAATGTGGTCATACCCCAAATATATGTTTTGCATGTTACAAATCTTCACGAAGGCTAGACTGATATCAAGCTACACACATAACTAGATTAACCACAAATGGGAATGCATGTTACCGTTTTATCTCCGTCACGTAAGTTACAAGAACATATTACGTAAGTTATAGGTGTGAAAACTCATCCCCATTTGATGTTTTATCTTGTCTAAAGCAGCAGTACATTCAGTACTCACGATACAAACATGTCCCATGTCAAAGTTTTCGAACAAAATTTCTGCATATCACAGCATAACGGTATTTTAAGTGCACTTTTTTTCGGCGGACGGATCCTTAATGTGGTCTTACCCCAAATAGATGTTTTGCATGTTACAAATCTTCACGAAGGCTAGACTGATATCAAGCTACAGACATAACTAGATTAACCACAAATGGGAATGCATGTTACCGTTTTATCTCCGTCACGTAAGTTACAAGAACATATTACGTAAGTTATAGGTGTGAAAACTCATCCCCATTTGATGTTTTATCTTGTCTAAAGCAGCAGTACATTCAGTACTCACGATACAAACATGTCCCATGTCAAAGTTTTCGAACAAAATTTATGCATATCACAGCATAACGGTATTTTAAGTGCACTTTTTTCGGCGGACGGATCCTTAATGTGGTCGTACCCCAAATAGATGTTTTGCATGTTACAAATCTTCACGAAGGCTAGACTGATATCAAGCTACACACATAACTAGATTAACCACAAATGGGAATGCATGTTACCGTTTTATCTCCGTCACGTAAGTTACAAGAACATATTACGTAAGTTATAGGTGTGAAAACTCATCCCCATTTGATGTTTTATCTTGTCTAAAGCAGCAGTACATTCAGTACTCACGATACAAACATGTCCCATGTCAAAGTTTTCGAACAAAATTTATGCATATCACAGCATAACGGTATTTTAAGTGCACTTTTTTCGGCGGACGGATCCTTAATGTGGTCTTACCCCAAATAGATGTTTTGCATGTTACAAATCTTCACGAAGGCTAGACTGATATCAAGCTACAGACATAACTAGATTAACCACAAATGGGAATGCATGTTACCGTTTTATCTCCGTCACGTAAGTTACAAGAACATATTACGTAAGTTATAGGTGTGAAAACTCATCCCCATTTGATGTTTTATCTTGTCTAAAGCAGCAGTACATTCAGTACTCACGATACAAACATGTCCCATGTCAAAGTTTTCGAACAAAATTTATGCATATCACAGCATAACGGTATTTTAAGTGCACTTTTTTCGGCGGACGGATCCTTAATGTGGTCTTACCCCAAATAGATGTTTTGCATGTTACAAATCTTCACGAAGGCTAGACTGATATCAAGCTACACACATAACTAGATTAACCACAAATGGGAATGCATGTTACCGTTTTATCTCCGTCACGTAAGTTACAAGAACATATTACGTAAGTTATAGGTGTGAAAACTCATCCCCATTTGATGTTTTATCTTGTCTAAAGCAGCAGTACATTCAGTACTCACGATACAAACATGTCCCATGTCAAAGTTTTCGAACAACATTTATGCATATCACAGCATAACGGTATTTTAAGTGCACTTTTTTCGGCGGACGGATCCTTAATGTGGTCTTACCCCAAATAGATGTTTTGCATGTTACAAATCTTCACGAAGGCTAGACTGATATCAAGCTACACACATAACTAGATTAACCACAAATGGGAATGCATGTTACCGTTTTATCTCCGTCACGTAAGTTACAAGAACATATTACGTAAGTTATAGGTGTGAAAACTCATCCCCATTTGATGTTTTATCTTGTCTAAAGCAGCAGTACATTCAGTACTCACGATACAAACATGTCCCATGTCAAAGTTTTCGAAAAAAATTTATGCATATCACAGCATAACGGTATTTTAAGTGCACTTTTTTCGGCGGACGGATCCTTAATGTGGTCTTACCCCAAATAGATGTTTTGCATGTTACAAATCTTCACGAAGGCTAGACTGATATCAAGCTACAGACATAACTAGATTAACCACAAATGGGAATGCATGTTACCGTTTTATCTCCGTCACGTAAGTTACAAGAACATATTACGTAAGTTATAGGTGTGAAAACTCATCCCCATTTGATGTTTTATCTTGTCTAAAGCAGCAGTACATTCAGTACTCACGATACAAACATGTCCCATGTCAAAGTTTTCGAACAAAATTTATGCATATCACAGCATAACGGTATTTTAAGTGCACTTTTTTCGGCGGACGGATCCTTAATGTGGTCTTACCCCAAATAGATGTTTTGCATGTTACAAATCTTCACGAAGGCTAGACTGATATCAAGCTACACACATAACTAGATTAACCACAAATGGGAATGCATGTTACCGTTTTATCTCCGTCACGTAAGTTACAAGAACATATTACGTAAGTTATAGGTGTGAAAACTCATCCCCATTTGATGTTTTATCTTGTCTAAAGCAGCAGTACATTCAGTACTCACGATACAAACATGTCCCATGTCAAAGTTTTCGAACAAAATTTATGCATATCACAGCATAACGGTATTTTAAGTGCACTTTTTTCGGCGGACGGATCCTTAATGTGGTCTTACCCCAAATAGATGTTTTGCATGTTACAAATCTTCACGAAGGCTAGACTGATATCAAGCTACAGACATAACTAGATTAACCACAAATGGGAATGCATGTTACCGTTTTATCTCCGTCACGTAAGTTACAAGAACATATTACGTAAGTTATAGGTGTGAAAACTCATCCCCATTTGATGTTTTATCTTGTCTAAAGCAGCAGTACATTCAGTACTCACGATACAAACATGTCCCATGTCAAAGTTTTCGAACCAAATTTATGCATATCACAGCATAACGGTATTTTAAGTGCACTTTTTTCGGCGGACGGATCCTTAATGTGGTCTTACCCCAAATAGATGTTTTGCATGTTACAAATCTTCACGAAGGCTAGACTGATATCAAGCTACACACATAACTAGATTAACCACAAATGGGAATGCATGTTACCGTTTTATCTCCGTCACGTAAGTTACAAGAACATATTACGTAAGTTATAGGTGTGAAAACTCATCCCCATTTGATGTTTTATCTTGTCTAAAGCAGCAGTACATTCAGTACTCACGATACAAACATGTCCCATGTCAAAGTTTTCGAACAACATTTATGCATATCACAGCATAACGGTATTTTAAGTGCACTTTTTTCGGCGGACGGATCCTTAGTGTGGTCTTACCCCAAATAGATGTTTTGCATGTTACAAATATTCACGAAGGCTAGACTGATATCAAGCTACACACATAACTAGATTAACCACAAATGGGAATGCATGTTACCGTTTTATCTCCGTCACGTAAGTTACAAGAACATATTACGTAAGTTATAGGTGTGAAAACTCATCCCCATTTGATGTTTTATCTTGTCTAAAGCAGCAGTACATTCAGTACTCACGATACAAACATGTCCCATGTCAAAGTTTTCGAACAAAATTTATGCATATCACAGCATAACGGTATTTTAAGTGCACTTTTTTCGGCGGACGGATCCTTAATGTGGTCTTACCCCAAATAGATGTTTTGCATGTTACAAATCTTCACGAAGGCTAGACTGATATCAAGCTACACACATAACTAGATTAACCACAAATGGGAATGCATGTTACCGTTTTATCTCCGTCACGTAAGTTACAAGAACATATTACGTAAGTTATAGGTGTGAAAACTCATCCCCATTTGATGTTTTATCTTGTCTAAAGCAGCAGTACATTCAGTACTCACGATACAAACATGTCCCATGTCAAAGTTTTCGAACAAAATTTCTGCATATCACAGCATAACGGTATTTTAAGTGCACTTTTTTCGGCGGACGGATCCTTAATGTGGTCTTACCCCAAATAGATGTTTTGCATGTTACAAATCTTCACGAAGGCTAGACTGATATCAAGCTACAGACATAACTAGATTAACCACAAATGGGAATGCATGTTACCGTTTCATCTCCGTCACGTAAGTTACAAGAACATATTACGTAAGTTATAGGTGTGAAAACTCATCCCCATTTGATGTTTTATCTTGTCTAAAGCAGCAGTACATTCAGTACTCACGATACAAACATGTCCCATGTCAAAGTTTTCGAACAAAATTTATGCATATCACAGCATAACGGTATTTTAAGTGCACTTTTTTCGGCGGACGGATCCTTAATGTGGTCTTACCCCAAATAGATGTTTTGCATGTTACAAATCTTCACGAAGGCTAGACTGATATCAAGCTACACACATAACTAGATTAACCACAAATGGGAATGCATGTTACCGTTTTATCTCCGTCACGTAAGTTACAAGAACATATTACGTAAGTTATAGGTGTGAAAACTCATCCCCATTTGATGTTTTATCTTGTCTAAAGCAGCAGTACATTCAGTACTCACGATACAAACATGTCCCATGTCAAAGTTTTCGAACAAAATTTATGCATATCACAGCATAACGGTATTTTAAGTGCACTTTTTTCGGCGGACGGATCCTTAATGTGGTCTTACCCCAAATAGATGTTTTGCATGTTACAAATCTTCACGAAGGCTAGTCTGATATCAAGCTACAGACATAACTAGATTAACCACAAATGGGAATGCATGTTACCGTTTTATCTCCGTCACGTAAGTTACAAGAACATATTACGTAAGTTATAGGTGTGAAAACTCATCCCCATTTGATGTTTTATCTTGTCTAAAGCAGCAGTACATTCAGTACTCACGATACAAACATGTCCCATGTCAAAGTTTTCGAACAAAATTTATGCATATCACAGCATAACGGTATTTTAAGTGCACTTTTTTCGGCGGACGGATCCTTAATGTGGTCTTACCCCAAATAGATGTTTTGCATGTTACAAATCTTCACGAAGGCTAGACTGATATCAAGCTACACACATAACTAGATTAACCACAAATGGGAATGCATGTTACCGTTTTATCTCCGTCACGTAAGTTACAAGAACATATTACGTAAGTTATAGGTGTGAAAACTCATCCCCATTTGATGTTTTATCTTGTCTAAAGCAGCAGTACATTCAGTACTCACGATACAAACATGTCCCATGTCAAAATTTTTTCGAACCAAATTTATGCATATCACAGCATAACGGTATTTTAAGTGCACTTTTTTCGGCGGACGGATCCTTAATGTGGTCTTACCCCAAATAGATGTTTTGCATGTTACAAATCTTCACGAAGGCTAGACTGATATCAAGCTACAGACATAACTAGATTAACCACAAATGGGAATGCATGTTACCGTTTTATCTCCGTCACGTAAGTTACAAGAACATATTACGTAAGTTATAGGTGTGAAAACTCATCCCCATTTGATGTTTTATCTTGTCTAAAGCAGCAGTACATTCAGTACTCACGATACAAACATGTCCCATGTCAAAGTTTTCGAACAAAATTTATGCATATCACAGCATAACGGTATTTTAAGTGCACTTTTTTCGGCGGACGGATCCTTAATGTGGTCTTACCCCAAATAGATGTTTTGCATGTTACAAATCTTCACGAAGGCTAGACTGATATCAAGCTACACACATAACTAGATTAACCACAAATGGGAATGCATGTTACCGTTTTATCTCCGTCACGTAAGTTACAAGAACATATTACGTAAGTTATAGGTGTGAAAACTCATCCCCATTTGATGTTTTATCTTGTCTAAAGCAGCAGTACATTCAGTACTCACGATACAAACATGTCCCATGTCAAAGTTTTCGAACAAAATTTCTGCATATCACAGCATAACGGTATTTTAAGTGCACTTTTTTCGGCGGACGGATCCTTAATGTGGTCTTACCCCAAATAGATGTTTTGCATGTTACAAATCTTCACGAAGGCTAGACTGATATCAAGCTACAGACATAACTAGATTAACCACAAATGGGAATGCATGTTACCGTTTTATTTCCGTCACGTAAGTTACAAGAACATATTACGTAAGTTATAGGTGTGAAAACTCATCCCCATTTGATGTTTTATCTTGTCTAAAGCAGCAGTACATTCAGTACTCACGATACAAACATGTCCCATGTCAAAGTTTTCGAACCAAATTTATGCATATCACAGCATAACGGTATTTTAAGTGCACTTTTTTCGGCGGACGGATCCTTAATGTGGTCTTACCCCAAATAGATGTTTTGCATGTTACAAATCTTCACGAAGGCTAGACTGATATCAAGCTACACACATAACTAGATTAACCACAAATGGGAATGCATGTTACCGTTTTATCTCCGTCACGTAAGTTACAAGAACATATTACGTAAGTTATAGGTGTGAAAACTCATCCCCATTTGATGTTTTATCTTGTCTAAAGCAGCAGTACATTCAGTACTCACGATACAAACATGTCCCATGTCAAAGTTTTCGAACAACATTTATGCATATCACAGCATAACGGTATTTTAAGTGCACTTTTTTCGGCGGACGGATCCTTAGTGTGGTCTTACCCCAAATAGATGTTTTGCATGTTACAAATATTCACGAAGGCTAGACTGATATCAAGCTACACACATAACTAGATTAACCACAAATGGGAATGCATGTTACCGTTTTATCTCCGTCACGTAAGTTACAAGAACATATTACGTAAGTTATAGGTGTGAAAACTCATCCCCATTTGATGTTTTATCTTGTCTAAAGCAGCAGTACATTCAGTACTCACGATACAAACATGTCCCATGTCAAAGTTTTCGAACAAAATTTATGCATATCACAGCATAACGGTATTTTAAGTGCACTTTTTTCGGCGGACGGATCCTTAATGTGGTCTTACCCCAAATATATGTTTTGCATGTTACAAATCTTCACGAAGGCTAGACTGATATCAAGCTACACACATAACTAGATTAACCACAAATGGGAATGCATGTTACCGTTTTATCTCCGTCACGTAAGTTACAAGAACATATTACGTAAGTTATAGGTGTGAAAACTCATCCCCATTTGATGTTTTATCTTGTCTAAAGCAGCAGTACATTCAGTACTCACGATACAAACATGTCCCATGTCAAAGTTTTCGAACAAAATTTCTGCATATCACAGCATAACGGTATTTTAAGTGCACTTTTTTCGGCGGACGGATCCTTAATGTGGTCTTACCCCAAATATATGTTTTGCATGTTACAAATCTTCACGAAGGCTAGACTGATATCAAGCTACAGACATAACTAGATTAACCACAAATGGGAATGCATGTTACCGTTTTATCTCCGTCACGTAAGTTACAAGAACATATTACGTAAGTTATAGGTGTGAAAACTCATCCCCATTTGATGTTTTATCTTGTCTAAAGCAGCAGTACATTCAGTACTCACGATACAAACATGTCCCATGTCAAAGTTTTCGAACAAAATTTATGCATATCACAGCATAACGGTATTTTAAGTGCACTTTTTTCGGCGGACGGATCCTTAATGTGGTCTTACCCCAAATAGATGTTTTGCATGTTACAAATCTTCACGAAGGCTAGACTGATATCAAGCTACACACATAACTAGATTAACCACAAATGGGAATGCATGTTACCGTTTTATCTCCGTCACGTAAGTTACAAGAACATATTACGTAAGTTATAGGTGTGAAAACTCATCCCCATTTGATGTTTTATCTTGTCTAAAGCAGCAGTACATTCAGTACTCACGATACAAACATGTCCCATGTCAAAGTTTTCGAACCAAATTTATGCATATCACAGCATAACGGTATTTTAAGTGCACTTTTTTCGGCGGACGGATCCTTAATGTGGTCTTACCCCAAATAGATGTTTTGCATGTTACAAATCTTCACGAAGGCTAGTCTGATATCAAGCTACAGACATAACTAGATTAACCACAAATGGGAATGCATGTTACCGTTTTATCTCCGTCACGTAAGTTACAAGAACATATTACGTAAGTTATAGGTGTGAAAACTCATCCCCATTTGATGTTTTATCTTGTCTAAAGCAGCAGTACATTCAGTACTCACGATACAAACATGTCCCATGTCAAAGTTTTCGAACCAAATTTATGCATATCACAGCATAACGGTATTTTAAGTGCACTTTTTTCGGCGGACGGATCCTTAATGTGGTCTTACCCCAAATATATGTTTTGCATGTTACAAATCTTCACGAAGGCTAGACTGATATCAAGCTACACACATAACTAGATTAACCACAAATGGGAATGCATGTTACCGTTTTATCTCCGTCACGTAAGTTACAAGAACATATTACGTAAGTTATAGGTGTGAAAACTCATCCCCATTTGATGTTTTATCTTGTCTAAAGCAGCAGTACATTCAGTACTCACGATACAAACATGTCCCATGTCAAAGTTTTCGATCAACATTTATGCATATCACAGCATAACGGTATTTTAAGTGCACTTTTTTCGGCGGACGGATCCTTAATGTGGTCTTACCCCAAATAGATGTTTTGCATGTTACAAATCTTCACGAAGGCTAGACTGATATCAAGCTACACACATAACTAGATTAACCACAAATGGGAATGCATGTTACCGTTTTATCTCCGTCACGTAAGTTACAAGAACATATTACGTAAGTTATAGGTGTGAAAACTCATCCCCATTTGATGTTTTATCTTGTCTAAAGCAGCAGTACATTCAGTACTCACGATACAAACATGTCCCATGTCAAAGTTTTCGAACAAAATTTCTGCATATCACAGCATAACGGTATTTTACGTGCACTTTTTTCGGCGGACGGATCCTTAATGTGGTCTTACCCCAAATAGATGTTTTGCATGTTACAAATCTTCACGAAGGCTAGACTGATATCAAGCTACACACATAACTAGATTAACCACAAATGGGAATGCATGTTACCGTTTTATCTCCGTCACGTAAGTTACAAGAACATATTACGTAAGTTATAGGTGTGAAAACTCATCCCCATTTGATGTTTTATCTTGTCTAAAGCAGCAGTACATTCAGTACTCACGATACAAACATGTCCCATGTCAAAGTTTTCGAACACAATTTCTGCATATCACAGCATAACGGTATTTTAAGTGCACTTTTTTCGGCGGACGGATCCTTAATGTGGTCTTACCCCAAATAGATGTTTTGCATGTTACAAATCTTCACGAAGGCTAGACTGATATCAAGCTACACACATAACTAGATTAACCACAAATGGGAATGCATGTTACCGTTTTATCTCCGTCACGTAAGTTACAAGAACATATTACGTAAGTTATAGGTGTGAAAACTCATCCCCATTTGATGTTTTATCTTGTCTAAAGCAGCAGTACATTCAGTACTCACGATACAAACATGTCCCATGTCAAAGTTTTCGAACCAAATTTATGCATATCACAGCATAACGGTATTTTAAGTGCACTTTTTTCGGCGGACGGATCCTTAATGTGGTCTTACCCCAAATAGATGTTTTGCATGTTACAAATCTTCACGAAGGCTAGTCTGATATCAAGCTACAGACATAACTAGATTAACCACAAATGGGAATGCATGTTACCGTTTTATCTCCGTCACGTAAGTTACAAGAACATATTACGTAAGTTATAGGTGTGAAAACTCATCCCCATTTGATGTTTTATCTTGTCTAAAGCAGCAGTACATTCAGTACTCACGATACAAACATGTCCCATGTCAAAGTTTTCGAACCAAATTTATGCATATCACAGCATAACGGTATTTTAAGTGCACTTTTTTCGGCGGACGGATCCTTAATGTGGTCTTACCCCAAATATATGTTTTGCATGTTACAAATCTTCACGAAGGCTAGACTGATATCAAGCTACACACATAACTAGATTAACCACAAATGGGAATGCATGTTACCGTTTTATCTCCGTCACGTAAGTTACAAGAACATATTACGTAAGTTATAGGTGTGAAAACTCATCCCCATTTGATGTTTTATCTTGTCTAAAGCAGCAGTACATTCAGTACTCACGATACAAACATGTCCCATGTCAAAGTTTTCGATCAACATTTATGCATATCACAGCATAACGGTATTTTAAGTGCACTTTTTTCGGCGGACGGATCCTTAATGTGGTCTTACCCCAAATAGATGTTTTGCATGTTACAAATCTTCACGAAGGCTAGACTGATATCAAGCTACACACATAACTAGATTAACCACAAATGGGAATGCATGTTACCGTTTTATCTCCGTCACGTAAGTTACAAGAACATATTACGTAAGTTATAGGTGTGAAAACTCATCCCCATTTGATGTTTTATCTTGTCTAAAGCAGCAGTACATTCAGTACTCACGATACAAACATGTCCCATGTCAAAGTTTTCGAACAAAATTTCTGCATATCACAGCATAACGGTATTTTACGTGCACTTTTTTCGGCGGACGGATCCTTAATGTGGTCTTACCCCAAATAGATGTTTTGCATGTTACAAATCTTCACGAAGGCTAGACTGATATCAAGCTACACACATAACTAGATTAACCACAAATGGGAATGCATGTTACCGTTTTATCTCCGTCACGTAAGTTACAAGAACATATTACGTAAGTTATAGGTGTGAAAACTCATCCCCATTTGATGTTTTATCTTGTCTAAAGCAGCAGTACATTCAGTACTCACGATACAAACATGTCCCATGTCAAAGTTTTCGAACAAAATTTCTGCATATCACAGCATAACGGTATTTTAAGTGCACTTTTTTCGGCGGACGGATCCTTAATGTGGTCTTACCCCAAATAGATGTTTTGCATGTTACAAATCTTCGCGAAGGCTAGACTGATATCAAGCTACACACATAACTAGATTAACCACAAATGGGAATGCATGTTACCGTTTTATCTCCGTCACGTAAGTTACAAGAACATATTACGTAAGTTATAGGTGTGAAAACTCATCCCCATTTGATGTTTTATCTTGTCTAAAGCAGCAGTACATTCAGTACTCACGATACAAACATGTCCCATGTCAAAGTTTTCGAACAAAATTTCTGCATATCACAGCATAACGGTATTTTAAGTGCACTTTTTTCGGCGGACGGATCCTTAATGTGGTCTTACCCCAAATAGATGTTTTGCATGTTACAAATCTTCACGAAGGCTAGACTGATATCAAGCTACACACATAACTAGATTAACCACAAATGGGAATGCATGTTACCGTTTTATCTCCGTCACGTAAGTTACAAGAACATATTACGTAAGTCATAGGTGTGAAAACTCATCCCCATTTGATGTTTTATCTTGTCTAAAGCAGCAGTACATTCAGTACTCACGATACAAACATGTCCCATGTCAAAGTTTTCGAACAAAATTTCTGCATATCACAGCATAACGGTATTTTAAGTGCACTTTTTTCGGCGGACGGATCCTTAATGTGGTCTTACCCCAAATAGATGTTTTGCATGTTACAAATCTTCACGAAGGCTAGACTGATATCAAGCTACACACATAACTAGATTAACCACAAATGGGAATGCATGTTACCGTTTTATCTCCGTCACGTAAGTTACAAGAACATATTACGTAAGTTATAGGTGTGAAAACTCATCCCCATTTGATGTTTTATCTTGTCTAAAGCAGCAGTACATTCAGTACTCACGATACAAACATGTCCCATGTCAAAGTTTTCGAACAAAATTTATGCATATCACAGCATAACGGTATTTTAAGTGCACTTTTTTCGGCGGACGGATCCTTAATGTGGTCTTACCCCAAATAGATGTTTTGCATGTTACAAATCTTCACGAAGGCTAGACTGATATCAAGCTACACACATAACTAGATTAACCACAAATGGGAATGCATGTTACCGTTTTATCTCCGTCACGTAAGTTACAAGAACATATTACGTAAGTTATAGGTGTGAAAACTCATCCCCATTTGATGTTTTATCTTGTCTAAAGCATCAGTACATTCAGTACTCACGATACAAACATGTCCCATGTCAAAGTTTTCGAACAAAATTTCTGCATATCACAGCATAACGGTATTTTAAGTGCACTTTTTTCGGCGGACGGATCCTTAATGTGGTCTTACCCCAAATAGATGTTTTGCATGTTACAAATCTTCACGAAGGCTAGACTGATATCAAGCTACACACATAACTAGATTAACCACAAATGGGAATGCATGTTACCGTTTTATCTCCGTCACGTAAGTTACAAGAACATATTACGTAAGTTATAGGTGTGAAAACTCATCCCCATTTGATGTTTTATCTTGTCTAAAGCAGCAGTACATTCAGTACTCACGATACAAACATGTCCCATGTCAAAGTTTTCGAACAAAATTTCTGCATATCACAGCATAACGGTATTTTAAGTGCACTTTTTTCGGCGGACGGATCCTTAATGTGGTCTTACCCCAAATAGATGTTTTGCATGTTACAAATCTTCACGAAGGCTAGACTGATATCAAGCTACACACATAACTAGATTAACCACAAATGGGAATGCATGTTACCGTTTTATCTCCGTCACGTAAGTTACAAGAACATATTACGTAAGTTATAGGTGTGAAAACTCATCCCCATTTGATGTTTTATCTTGTCTAAAGCAGCAGTACATTCAGTACTCACGATACAAACATGTCCCATTTCAAAGTTTTCGAACAAAATTTCTGCATATCACAGCATAACGGTATTTTACGTGCACTTTTTTCGGCGGACGGATCCTTAATGTGGTCTTACCCCAAATAGATGTTTTGCATGTTACAAATCTTCACGAAGGCTAGACTGATATCAAGCTACACACATAACTAGATTAACCACAAATGGGAATGCATGTTACCGTTTTATCTCCGTCACGTAAGTTACAAGAACATATTACGTAAGTTATAGGTGTGAAAACTCATCCCCATTTGATGTTTTATCTTGTCTAAAGCAGCAGTACATTCAGTACTCACGATACAAACATGTCCCATGTCAAAGTTTTCGAAAAAAAATTCTGCATATCACAGCATAACGGTATTTTAAGTGCACTTTTTTCGGCGGACGGATCCTTAATGTGGTCTTACCCCAAATAGATGTTTTGCATGTTACAAATCTTCACGAAGGCTAGACTGATATCAAGCTACACACATAACTAGATTAACCACAAATGGGAATGCATGTTACCGTTTTATCTCCGTCACGTAAGTTACAAGAACATATTACGTAAGTTATAGGTGTGAAAACTCATCCCCATTTGATGTTTTATCTTGTCTAAAGCAGCAGTACATTCAGTACTCACGATACAAACATGTCCCATGTCAAAGTTTTCGAACAAAATTTCTGCATATCACAGCATAACGGTATTTTAAGTGCACTTTTTTCGGCGGACGGATCCTTAATGTGGTCTTACCCCAAATAGATGTTTTGCATGTTACAAATCTTCACGAAGGCTAGACTGATATCAAGCTACACACATAACTAGATTAACCACAAATGGGAATGCATGTTACCGTTTTATCTCCGTCACGTAAGTTACAAGAACATATTACGTAAGTTATAGGTGTGAAAACTCATCCCCATTTGATGTTTTATCTTGTCTAAAGCAGCAGTACATTCAGTACTCACGATACAAACATGTCCCATGTCAAAGTTTTCGAACAAAATTTCTGCATATCACAGCATAACGGTATTTTAAGTGCACTTTTTTCGGCGGACGGATCCTTAATGTGGTCTTACCCCAAATAGATGTTTTGCATGTTACAAATCTTCACGAAGGCTAGACTGATATCAAGCTACACACATAACTAGATTAACCACAAATGGGAATGCATGTTACCGTTTTATCTCCGTCACGTAAGTTACAAGAACATATTACGTAAGTTATAGGTGTGAAAACTCATCCCCATTTGATGTTTTATCTTGTCTAAAGCAGCAGTACATTCAGTACTCACGATACAAACATGTCCCATTTCAAAGTTTTCGAACAAAATTTCTGCATATCACAGCATAACGGTATTTTACGTGCACTTTTTTCGGCGGACGGATCCTTAATGTGGTCTTACCCCAAATAGATGTTTTGCATGTTACAAATCTTCACGAAGGCTAGACTGATATCAAGCTACACACATAACTAGATTAACCACAAATGGGAATGCATGTTACCGTTTTATCTCCGTCACGTAAGTTACAAGAACATATTACGTAAGTTATAGGTGTGAAAACTCATCCCCATTTGATGTTTTATCTTGTCTAAAGCAGCAGTACATTCAGTACTCACGATACAAACATGTCCCATGTCAAAGTTTTCGAAAAAAAATTCTGCATATCACAGCATAACGGTATTTTAAGTGCACTTTTTTCGGCGGACGGATCCTTAATGTGGTCTTACCCCAAATAGATGTTTTGCATGTTACAAATCTTCACGAAGGCTAGACTGATATCAAGCTACACACATAACTAGATTAACCACAAATGGGAATGCATGTTACCGTTTTATCTCCGTCACGTAAGTTACAAGAACATATTACGTAAGTTATAGGTGTGAAAACTCATCCCCATTTGATGTTTTATCTTGTCTAAAGCAGCAGTACATTCAGTACTCACGATACAAACATGTCCCATGTCAAAGTTTTCGAACAAAATTTCTGCATATCACAGCATAACGGTATTTTAAGTGCACTTTTTTCGGCGGACGGATCCTTAATGTGGTCTTACCCCAAATAGATGTTTTGCATGTTACAAATCTTCACGAAGGCTAGACTGATATCAAGCTACAGACATAACTAGATTAACCACAAATGGGAATGCATGTTACCGTTTTATCTCCGTCACGTAAGTTACAAGAACATATTACGTAAGTTATAGGTGTGAAAACTCATCCCCATTTGATGTTTTATCTTGTCTAAAGCAGCAGTATATTCAGTACTCACGATACAAACATGTCCCATGTCAAAGTTTTCGAACAAAATTTATGCATATCACAGCATAACGGTATTTTAAGTGCACTTTTTTCGGCGGACGGATCCTTAATGTGGTCTTACCCCAAATAGATGTTTTGCATGTTACAAATCTTCACGAAGGCTAGACTGATATCAAGCTACACACATAACTAGATTAACCACAAATGGGAATGCATGTTACCGTTTTATCTCCGTCACGTAAGTTACAAGAACATATTACGTAAGTTATAGGTGTGAAAACTCATCCCCATTTGATGTTTTATCTTGTCTAAAGCAGCAGTACATTCAGTACTCACGATACAAACATGTCCCATGTCAAAGTTTTCGAACAAAATTTATGCATATCACAGCATAACGGTATTTTAAGTGCACCTTTTTCGGCGGACGGATCCTTAATGTGGTCTTACCCCAAATAGATGTTTTGCATGTTACAAATCTTCACGAAGGCTAGACTGATATCAAGCTACACACATAACTAGATTAACCACAAATGGGAATGCATGTTACCGTTTTATCTCCGTCACGTAAGTTACAAGAACATATTACGTAAGTTATAGGTGTGAAAACTCATCCCCATTTGATGTTTTATCTTGTCTAAAGCAGCAGTACATTCAGTACTCACGATACAAACATGTCCCATGTCAAAGTTTTCGAACAAAATTTCTGCATATCACAGCATAACGGTATTTTAAGTGCACTTTTTTCGGCGGACGGATCCTTAATGTGGTCTTACCCCAAATAGATGTTTTGCATGTTACAAATCTTCACGAAGGCTAGACTGATATCAAGCTACACACATAACTAGATTAACCACAAATGGGAATGCATGTTACCGTTTTATCTCCGTCACGTAAGTTACAAGAACATATTACGTAAGTTATAGGTGTGAAAACTCATCCCCATTTGATGTTTTATCTTGTCTAAAGCAGCAGTACATTCAGTACTCACGATACAAACATGTCCCATGTCAAAGTTTTCGAACAAAATTTCTGCATATCACAGCATAACGGTATTTTAAGTGCACTTTTTTCGGCGGACGGATCCTTAATGTGGTCTTACCCCAAATAGATGTTTTGCATGTTACAAATCTTCACGAAGGCTAGACTGATATCAAGCTACAGACATAACTAGATTAACCACAAATGGGAATGCATGTTACCGTTTTATCTCCGTCACGTAAGTTACAAGAACATATTACGTAAGTTATAGGTGTGAAAACTCATCCCCATTTGATGTTTTATCTTGTCTAAAGCAGCAGTACATTCAGTACTCACGATACAAACATGTCCCATGTCAAAGTTTTCGAACAAAATTTATGCATATCACAGCATAACGGTATTTTAAGTGCACTTTTTTCGGCGGACGGATCCTTAATGTGGTCTTACCCCAAATAGATGTTTTGCATGTTACAAATCTTCACGAAGGCTAGACTGATATCAAGCTACACACATAACTAGATTAACCACAAATGGGAATGCATGTTACCGTTTTATCTCCGTCACGTAAGTTACAAGAACATATTACGTAAGTTATAGGTGTGAAAACTCATCCCCATTTGATGTTTTATCTTGTCTAAAGCAGCAGTACATTCAGTACTCACGATACAAACATGTCCCATGTCAAAGTTTTCGAACAAAATTTATGCATATCACAGCATAACGGTATTTTAAGTGCACTTTTTTCGGCGGACGGATCCTTAATGTGGTCTTACCCCAAATAGATGTTTTGCATGTTACAAATCTTCACGAAGGCTAGACTGATATCAAGCTACACACATAACTAGATTAACCACAAATGGGAATGCATGTTACCGTTTTATCTCCGTCACGTAAGTTACAAGAACATATTACGTAAGTTATAGGTGTGAAAACTCATCCCCATTTGATGTTTTATCTTGTCTAAAGCAGCAGTACATTCAGTACTCACGATACAAACATGTCCCATGTCAAAGTTTTCGAACAAAATTTCTGCATATCACAGCATAACGGTATTTTAAGTGCACTTTTTTCGGCGGACGGATCCTTAATGTGGTCTTACCCCAAATAGATGTTTTGCATGTTACAAATCTTCACGAAGGCTAGACTGATATCAAGCTACACACATAACTAGATTAACCACAAATGGGAATGCATGTTACCGTTTTATCTCCGTCACGTAAGTTACAAGAACATATTACGTAAGTTATAGGTGTGAAAACTCATCCCCATTTGATGTTTTATCTTGTCTAAAGCAGCAGTACATTCAGTACTCACGATACAAACATGTCCCATGTCAAAGTTTTCGAACAAAATTTCTGCATATCACAGCATAACGGTATTTTAAGTGCACTTTTTTCGGCGGACGGATCCTTAATGTGGTCTTACCCCAAATAGATGTTTTGCATGTTACAAATCTTCACGAAGGCTAGACTGATATCAAGCTACACACATAACTAGATTAACCACAAATGGGAATGCATGTTACCGTTTTATCTCCGTCACGTAAGTTACAAGAACATATTACGTAAGTTATAGGTGTGAAAACTCATCCCCATTTGATGTTTTATCTTGTCTAAAGCAGCAGTACATTCAGTACTCACGATACAAACATGTCCCATTTCAAAGTTTTCGAACAAAATTTCTGCATATCACAGCATAACGGTATTTTACGTGCACTTTTTTCGGCGGACGGATCCTTAATGTGGTCTTACCCCAAATAGATGTTTTGCATGTTACAAATCTTCACGAAGGCTAGACTGATATCAAGCTACACACATAACTAGATTAACCACAAATGGGAATGCATGTTACCGTTTTATCTCCGTCACGTAAGTTACAAGAACATATTACGTAAGTTATAGGTGTGAAAACTCATCCCCATTTGATGTTTTATCTTGTCTAAAGCAGCAGTACATTCAGTACTCACGATACAAACATGTCCCATGTCAAAGTTTTCGAAAAAAAATTCTGCATATCACAGCATAACGGTATTTTAAGTGCACTTTTTTCGGCGGACGGATCCTTAATGTGGTCTTACCCCAAATAGATGTTTTGCATGTTACAAATCTTCACGAAGGCTAGACTGATATCAAGCTACACACATAACTAGATTAACCACAAATGGGAATGCATGTTACCGTTTTATCTCCGTCACGTAAGTTACAAGAACATATTACGTAAGTTATAGGTGTGAAAACTCATCCCCATTTGATGTTTTATCTTGTCTAAAGCAGCAGTACATTCAGTACTCACGATACAAACATGTCCCATGTCAAAGTTTTCGAACAAAATTTATGCATATCACAGCATAACGGTATTTTAAGTGCACTTTTTTCGGCGGACGGATCCTTAATGTGGTCTTACCCCAAATAGATGTTTTGCATGTTACAAATCTTCACGAAGGCTAGACTGATATCAAGCTACACACATAACTAGATTAACCACAAATGGGAATGCATGTTACCGTTTTATCTCCGTCACGTAAGTTACAAGAACATATTACGTAAGTTATAGGTGTGAAAACTCATCCCCATTTGATGTTTTATCTTGTCTAAAGCAGCAGTACATTCAGTACTCACGATACAAACATGTCCCATGTCAAAGTTTTCGAACAAAATTTATGCATATCACAGCATAACGGTATTTTAAGTGCACTTTTTTCGGCGGACGGATCCTTAATGTGGTCTTACCCCAAATAGATGTTTTGCATGTTACAAATCTTCACGAAGGCTAGACTGATATCAAGCTACACACATAACTAGATTAACCACAAATGGGAATGCATGTTACCGTTTTATCTCCGTCACGTAAGTTACAAGAACATATTACGTAAGTTATAGGTGTGAAAACTCATCCCCATTTGATGTTTTATCTTGTCTAAAGCAGCAGTACATTCAGTACTCACGATACAAACATGTCCCATGTCAAAGTTTTCGAACAAAATTTCTGCATATCACAGCATAACGGTATTTTAAGTGCACTTTTTTCGGCGGACGGATCCTTAATGTGGTCTTACCCCAAATAGATGTTTTGCATGTTACAAATCTTCACGAAGGCTAGACTGATATCAAGCTACACACATAACTAGATTAACCACAAATGGGAATGCATGTTACCGTTTTATCTCCGTCACGTAAGTTACAAGAACATATTACGTAAGTTATAGGTGTGAAAACTCAACCCCATTTGATGTTTTATCTTGTCTAAAGCAGCAGTACATTCAGTACTCACGATACAAACATGTCCCATTTCAAAGTTTTCGAACACAATTTCTGCATATCACAGCATAACGGTATTTTACGTGCACTTTTTTCGGCGGACGGATCCTTAATGTGGTCTTACCCCAAATAGATGTTTTGCATGTTACAAATCTTCACGAAGGCTAGACTGATATCAAGCTACACACATAACTAGATTAACCACAAATGGGAATGCATGTTACCGTTTTATCTCCGTCACGTAAGTTACAAGAACATATTACGTAAGTTATAGGTGTGAAAACTCATCCCCATTTGATGTTTTATCTTGTCTAAAGCAGCAGTACATTCAGTACTCACGATACAAACATGTCCCATGTCAAAGTTTTCGAGAACAAAATTCTGCATATCACAGCATAACGGTATTTTAAGTGCACTTTTTTCGGCGGACGGATCCTTAATGTGGTCTTACCCCAAATAGATGTTTTGCATGTTACAAATCTTCACGAAGGCTAGACTGATATCAAGCTACACACATAACTAGATTAACCACAAATGGGAATGCATGTTACCGTTTTATCTCCGTCACGTAAGTTACAAGAACATATTACGTAAGTTATAGGTGTGAAAACTCATCCCCATTTGATGTTTTATCTTGTCTAAAGCAGCAGTACATTCAGTACTCACGATACAAACATGTCCCATTTCAAAGTTTTCGAACAAAATTTCTGCATATCACAGCATAACGGTATTTTACGTGCACTTTTTTCGGCGGACGGATCCTTAATGTGGTCTTACCCCAAATAGATGTTTTGCATGTTACAAATCTTCACGAAGGCTAGACTGATATCAAGCTACACACATAACTAGATTAACCACAAATGGGAATGCATGTTACCGTTTTATCTCCGTCACGTAAGTTACAAGAACATATTACGTAAGTTATAGGTGTGAAAACTCATCCCCATTTGATGTTTTATCTTGTCTAAAGCAGCAGTACATTCAGTACTCACGATACAAACATGTCCCATGTCAAAGTTTTCGAAAAAAAATTCTGCATATCACAGCATAACGGTATTTTAAGTGCACTTTTTTCGGCGGACGGATCCTTAATGTGGTCTTACCCCAAATAGATGTTTTGCATGTTACAAATCTTCACGAAGGCTAGACTGATATCAAGCTACACACATAACTAGATTAACCACAAATGGGAATGCATGTTACCGTTTTATCTCCGTCACGTAAGTTACAAGAACATATTACGTAAGTTATAGGTGTGAAAACTCATCCCCATTTGATGTTTTATCTTGTCTAAAGCAGCAGTACATTCAGTACTCACGATACAAACATGTCCCATGTCAAAGTTTTCGAACAAAATTTATGCATATCACAGCATAACGGTATTTTAAGTGCACTTTTTTCGGCGGACGGATCCTTAATGTGGTCTTACCCCAAATAGATGTTTTGCATGTTACAAATCTTCACGAAGGCTAGACTGATATCAAGCTACACACATAACTAGATTAACCACAAATGGGAATGCATGTTACCGTTTTATCTCCGTCACGTAAGTTACAAGAACATATTACGTAAGTTATAGGTGTGAAAACTCATCCCCATTTGATGTTTTATCTTGTCTAAAGCAGCAGTACATTCAGTACTCACGATACAAACATGTCCCATGTCAAAGTTTTCGAACAAAATTTCTGCATATCACAGCATAACGGTATTTTAAGTGCACTTTTTTCGGCGGACGGATCCTTAATGTGGTCTTACCCCAAATAGATGTTTTGCATGTTACAAATCTTCACGAAGGCTAGACTGATATCAAGCTACACACATAACTAGATTAACCACAAATGGGAATGCATGTTACCGTTTTATCTCCGTCACGTAAGTTACAAGAACATATTACGTAAGTTATAGGTGTGAAAACTCATCCCCATTTGATGTTTTATCTTGTCTAAAGCAGCAGTACATTCAGTACTCACGATACAAACATGTCCCATGTCAAAGTTTTCGAACAAAATTTCTGCATATCACAGCATAACGGTATTTTAAGTGCACTTTTTTCGGCGGACGGATCCTTAATGTGGTCTTACCCCAAATAGATGTTTTGCATGTTACAAATCTTCACGAAGGCTAGACTGATATCAAGCTACACACATAACTAGATTAACCACAAATGGGAATGCATGTTACCGTTTTATCTCCGTCACGTAAGTTACAAGAACATATTACGTAAGTTATAGGTGTGAAAACTCATCCCCATTTGATGTTTTATCTTGTCTAAAGCAGCAGTACATTCAGTACTCACGATACAAACATGTCCCATTTCAAAGTTTTCGAACACAATTTCTGCATATCACAGCATAACGGTATTTTACGTGCACTTTTTTCGGCGGACGGATCCTTAATGTGGTCTTACCCCAAATAGATGTTTTGCATGTTACAAATCTTCACGAAGGCTAGACTGATATCAAGCTACACACATAACTAGATTAACCACAAATGGGAATGCATGTTACCGTTTTATCTCCGTCACGTAAGTTACAAGAACATATTACGTAAGTTATAGGTGTGAAAACTCATCCCCATTTGATGTTTTATCTTGTCTAAAGCAGCAGTACATTCAGTACTCACGATACAAACATGTCCCATGTCAAAGTTTTCGAGAACAAAATTCTGCATATCACAGCATAACGGTATTTTAAGTGCACTTTTTTCGGCGGACGGATCCTTAATGTGGTCTTACCCCAAATAGATGTTTTGCATGTTACAAATCTTCACGAAGGCTAGACTGATATCAAGCTACACACATAACTAGATTAACCACAAATGGGAATGCATGTTACCGTTTTATCTCCGTCACGTAAGTTACAAGAACATATTACGTAAGTTATAGGTGTGAAAACTCATCCCCATTTGATGTTTTATCTTGTCTAAAGCAGCAGTACATTCAGTACTCACGATACAAACATGTCCCATGTCAAAGTTTTCGAACAAAATTTATGCATATCACAGCATAACGGTATTTTAAGTGCACTTTTTTCGGCGGACGGATCCTTAATGTGGTCTTACCCCAAATAGATGTTTTGCATGTTACAAATCTTCACGAAGGCTAGACTGATATCAAGCTACACACATAACTAGATTAACCACAAATGGGAATGCATGTTACCGTTTTATCTCCGTCACGTAAGTTACAAGAACATATTACGTAAGTTATAGGTGTGAAAACTCATCCCCATTTGATGTTTTATCTTGTCTAAAGCAGCAGTACATTCAGTACTCACGATACAAACATGTCCCATGTCAAAGTTTTCGAACAAAATTTATGCATATCACAGCATAACGGTATTTTAAGTGCACTTTTTTCGGCGGACGGATCCTTAATGTGGTCTTACCCCAAATAGATGTTTTGCATGTTACAAATCTTCACGAAGGCTAGACTGATATCAAGCTACACACATAACTAGATTAACCACAAATGGGAATGCATGTTACCGTTTTATCTCCGTCACGTAAGTTACAAGAACATATTACGTAAGTTATAGGTGTGAAAACTCATCCCCATTTGATGTTTTATCTTGTCTAAAGCAGCAGTACATTCAGTACTCACGATACAAACATGTCCCATGTCAAAGTTTTCGAACAAAATTTCTGCATATCACAGCATAACGGTATTTTAAGTGCACTTTTTTCGGCGGACGGATCCTTAATGTGGTCTTACCCCAAATAGATGTTTTGCATGTTACAAATCTTCACGAAGGCTAGACTGATATCAAGCTACACACATAACTAGATTAACCACAAATGGGAATGCATGTTACCGTTTTATCTCCGTCACGTAAGTTACAAGAACATATTACGTAAGTTATAGGTGTGAAAACTCATCCCCATTTGATGTTTTATCTTGTCTAAAGCAGCAGTACATTCAGTACTCACGATACAAACATGTCCCATGTCAAAGTTTTCGAACAAAATTTCTGCATATCACAGCATAACGGTATTTTAAGTGCACTTTTTTCGGCGGACGGATCCTTAATGTGGTCTTACCCCAAATAGATGTTTTGCATGTTACAAATCTTCACGAAGGCTAGACTGATATCAAGCTACAGACATAACTAGATTAACCACAAATGGGAATGCATGTTACCGTTTTATCTCCGTCACGTAAGTTACAAGAACATATTACGTAAGTTATAGGTGTGAAAACTCATCCCCATTTGATGTTTTATCTTGTCTAAAGCAGCAGTACATTAAGTACTCACGATACAAACATGTCCCATGTAAAAGTTTTCGAACAAAATTTATGCATATCACAGCATAACGGTATTTTAAGTGCACTTTTTTCGGCGGACGGATCCTTAATGTGGTCTTACCCCAAATAGATGTTTTGCATGTTACAAATCTTCACGAAGGCTAGACTGATATCAAGCTACACACATAACTAGATTAACCACAAATGGGAATGCATGTTACCGTTTTATCTCCGTCACGTAAGTTACAAGAACATATTACGTAAGTTATAGGTGTGAAAACTCATCCCCATTTGATGTTTTATCTTGTCTAAAGCAGCAGTACATTCAGTACTCACGATACAAACATGTCCCATGTCAAAGTTTTCGAACAAAATTTATGCATATCACAGCATAACGGTATTTTAAGTGCACTTTTTTCGGCGGACGGATCCTTAATGTGGTCTTACCCCAAATATATGTTTTGCATGTTACAAATCTTCACGAAGGCTAGACTGATATCAAGCTACACACATAACTAGATTAACCACAAATGGGAATGCATGTTACCGTTTTATCTCCGTCACGTAAGTTACAAGAACATATTACGTAAGTTATAGGTGTGAAAACTCATCCCCATTTGATGTTTTATCTTGTCTAAAGCAGCAGTACATTCAGTACTCACGATACAAACATGTCCCATGTCAAAGTTTTCGAACAAAATTTCTGCATATCACAGCATAACGGTATTTTAAGTGCACTTTTTTCGGCGGACGGATCCTTAATGTGGTCTTACCCCAAATAGATGTTTTGCATGTTACAAATCTTCACGAAGGCTAGACTGATATCAAGCTACACACATAACTAGATTAACCACAAATGGGAATGCATGTTACCGTTTTATCTCCGTCACGTAAGTTACAAGAACATATTACGTAAGTTATAGGTGTGAAAACTCATCCCCATTTGATGTTTTATCTTGTCTAAAGCAGCAGTACATTCAGTACTCACGATACAAACATGTCCCATGTCAAAGTTTTCGAACAAAATTTCTGCATATCACAGCATAACGGTATTTTAAGTGCACTTTTTTCGGCGGACGGATCCTTAATGTGGTCTTACCCCAAATAGATGTTTTGCATGTTACAAATCTTCACGAAGGCTAGACTGATATCAAGCTACACACATAACTAGATTAACCACAAATGGGAATGCATGTTACCGTTTTATCTCCGTCACGTAAGTTACAAGAACATATTACGTAAGTTATAGGTGTGAAAACTCATCCCCATTTGATGTTTTATCTTGTCTAAAGCAGCAGTACATTCAGTACTCACGATACAAACATGTCCCATATCAAAGTTTTCGAACAAAATTTATGCATATCACAGCATAACGGTATTTTAAGTGCACTTTTTTCGGCGGACGGATCCTTAATGTGGTCTTACCCCAAATAGATGTTTTGCATGTTACAAATCTTCACGAAGGCTAGACTGATATCAAGCTACACACATAACTAGATTAACCACAAATGGGAATGCATGTTACCGTTTTATCTCCGTCACGTAAGTTACAAGAACATATTACGTAAGTTATAGGTGTGAAAACTCATCCCCATTTGATGTTTTATCTTGTCTAAAGCAGCAGTACATTCAGTACTCACGATACAAACATGTCCCATATCAAAGTTTTCGAACAAAATTTATGCATATCACAGCATAACGGTATTTTAAGTGCACTTTTTTCGGCGGACGGATCCTTAATGTGGTCTTACCCCAAATAGATGTTTTGCATGTTACAAATCTTCACGAAGGCTAGACTGATATCAAGCTACACACATAACTAGATTAACCACAAATGGGAATGCATGTTACCGTTTTATCTCCGTCACGTAAGTTACAAGAACATATTACGTAAGTTATAGGTGTGAAAACTCATCCCCATTTGATGTTTTATCTTGTCTAAAGCAGCAGTACATTCAGTACTCACGATTCAAACATGTCCCATGTCAAAGTTTTCGAACAAAATTTATGCATATCACAGCATAACGGTATTTTAAGTGCACTTTTTTCGGCGGACGGATCCTTAATGTGGTCTTACCCCAAATAGATGTTTTGCATGTTACAAATCTTCACGAAGGCTAGACTGATATCAAGCTACACACATAACTAGATTAACCACAAATGGGAATGCATGTTACCGTTTTATCTCCGTCACGTAAGTTACAAGAACATATTACGTAAGTTATAGGTGTGAAAACTCATCCCCATTTGATGTTTTATCTTGTCTAAAGCAGCAG
>CAXEFP010000935.1:0-29773 GCA_963995525.1 Escarpia spicata | reverse complement strand
GGTTTTATTGCGTGCTTTATCTATCTACTGTGCCGTTAGTTTTTTAAGATGAACGTGTATAGAGCTGGCGCTTTAATTCTTCTTTCCTTGTGTTTTTACGACGATACAAGCCCGTATTGGGGTGTTGTTGTTGCGTTCGCATCCCCTCATCCCCAACATAGGCAAGCGTTCCGCTTGCAAGGGGAAAGTAGTTCCGCTTGGAATGACTATCTGTGTTTGATTTTAAATCGTGACGTCAAAACGATGTCCAATACTAAGAATGTAATTGTTTACTGATTTCTATAACTTCATTGTTTATACAATGATTTTCTGTGTTGCTGTAAACACTAAACCTTTCGACCCCGAGATATTTCAAATACTATCCCCGCCGTCCAATACTAATACATCACTGATTGACGCCATGTATAAGAATGTCGAATGTGCAGTTACCAATGGTCAGTTGACAGAATGGTTTAAAGTGAAAATAGGGGCGAGGCAGGGCTGTCTGCTGTCACCTATTATGTTCAGCTTATTCCTAGAGTTTGTCACGTCTGACCTGAAGTGTATGTCTAAATACAAAAGTCAGTTTTTGCAGTGCTGGTATGTAGCGATGTACATTTACTTCGTTACAGTACTTAAGTACATTTTTTTGAAATGTACTTGTAACAAAGTACATTTTTAGAGATTATCTTTTACTTGTAACGAAGTGCATTTATCTGTATTTTTTACTTTCTACTTCCATATTTTAGGTACTTTTTATGTTATAACGTACTCCAGGGATGAAGCAGTTTCACCGAGCTTTTGTTTGCATTGGTAATCCTTGACTGACTACACTTTGGAGGAATCATGGCTTCTGTTGTTTACAAGCAAGTGATATTGGCACAGTGTTATTGCTGCCTGTCCAAAGGGATTCAATGGTCCTTTGAAGCTTAGTCCTCAGCCAAAACCATTTTTACACAAGGCAATGGAACAGGCCTCATTGGCTTCTCGTTCATTCACTGATTAATTGCTGGGGACCAGCACTTCATCTCATAATACCATATTTAATTAGTGGCTACCTGCACACCACTGACCTAATGACTCCGGGAAGTGTGAAAAACATCCTGATGCATTTGTCTTGAGTCAGTCAGACAGGGCGAGGTGACAGTGGCAAAGACTTGCTGTTTGTTGAAAACTGCTGTTAACGGTTGTAATGCAGTTTAATTAAGTTTGCATTCTTCTCTCCTGTTGTATAATATTGCATTAATTTGTTCATCCGTTGATTATCGTGAGTAAATAATGTTTATTATTATTATTACATAGTAGTGGTATTGGTATTTACCTAAACAAACTTTGCTTGGCGTATGTGTCCATTTTGGATAATGGACACATACTGGAATAATCTGACAGCCGGGTATTTTTTTATTTTATTTTTACTTAAGTACTTTTTGATACAAGTACTTTTTTACTTTTACTTAAGTACTTTCTTGGGGGGATATTTTTACTTTTGCTTAAGTAGTTTTTTGGGGAGCTACTTTTACTTAGTTACTTTGTTGGAGTATTTGTACCAGCACTGCAGTTTTGGCATCAGGTACGCTGACGGGACAACACTAATGTCTGCCATGTTCGGGAAACTAGAACTTCTCACTGAATAGCTCCAAGTTGGCTGTAACAAATGGGGTATGAAAATCAACTTATTCAAATGCAAAGTAATCACCTCATCAGACAAGCATGGAAAATGAAGAACCTGGAAAATGAAGAACCCGAATCATTCACCCATGAATCCATCTCAGATGTTATCAGACTTAGGAGACTCCGATGGTTTTGACACGTTTGCCGTTTACACATATGCCAAACGAAAACCTCATAAAATAGCTTTCAAGGAAGACTTTAAAGGATGCAGAAAACGAGGAAGGCCACGGAAGAGTTGGAGTGACCAGGTTAGACAGGACACTGGACTCCCGCTTTTAACAGCAAAGCGGTGTGCTCTAGACGAAATAGGGGTGCATGGGGTGTGGCATACATCCAGGAGAATAGCGAGTGGTAAATTAAATTGGTCTAGGGATTTCAGGCAAATTAGTAAAATTAAGTGAAGTAAAATTCTACCCCCGTCAACCACGAACATTCTCCAACATGACCTCCTCATAACCGCGAAAAAACTACAACACCATCAGCAACACCCCTAGACCGCGAAAAATCGTCATTATTAACCCACCCCGAGGCTTTGGCTCAAACGTGATGTGTTTGTTGGAAATGCGCAATCAAACCCTCAACCAGGCGACGGGTCTGCTGGTGGCTGGCGTGTTTACCAACTGTCAATAGCTGATAGAATGGACATAGTTGGATGCACACCGCTATACACAAATACAATTGCAGACCGGAGTATGACACGCATGCGTGCATTGTTATGATAACTGGTTGTGTTGTGGCCGATGGTCTGTCATCTGTAGTCATGCAGCCATCCGCGTCCCGTCCATTGACTCCCCCTTTAAAAACTCACTTGTTATCTTTCTATTGGCTCGTGTAAAGTTTCAAGCAGATCGACTGCCAGCAATTTAACGCAATATTGGGTTGGAGATTAGTTATCCTGATACGTTGGATTGAACATTTTACAACTTCGTTTGCTTTGTCCACCGACACCGCAGCAGTTATGTTTATACATTGTAAACTCGTATTCTCTTTAGGAATTTAAAAACACTTCTCCATATCAATGTTGTTAGTGCTCGGAATTTATATCTGCATTAAATGCGAATTGGTGATCAACAGATGATGATTAACCGATTAATCCATGGTTGACCATGTTCAGTCCATTGGCTAAGACACATCTAAAACAACGCACGGCCCGGGTTATCAATCCACTAGCAAAAAATAGTCAATAGGATTTTGGTGCTCGGACAGTTGCTCACCGGGGTAATGAAAAAGGATCGAGACAGTTGCTCACTGGACAATATCGCATATATTTGTAAAAACATTGTTTTAATTGATCTGTCCGACTTTTTTGGTCGTTAGCAGCGACGGCTATCGATTGAATCGGAACCACTATGAATGTCTGCATCTGTCGATGAACAAGTAATACTTGAGAAAGAAGTTCCACAAAGACAAGGGAAGCCAATTTGAAAACACACGACAGACGCATACATTATAAAAGACGCGCATTAGCTTTTACAAATCCGTAAAGCGTTTCTCTGAAGGTACAAATAACCATCCCATTAAATTGAAAACATAAAACAGACGCAGACATTATAATAGACGAGTCGGCGTATCGCATTAGCTTTTACAAATGCATAAAGCGTCGCTCTGATAGTAAAAAAGCCATCCCATTAAAAACAAATTAAGGCCAAAACGTACTTAACGTAGTTTATAAACAATTATGTCGCGGTTGTAATAGCGCGACGCCGAATAACGAAATTAAATTCGATTTTTGTTAACGGTGAGCAACTGTCCGCACCTTTTCATTTCATTGGTGAGCAACTGTCCGTGATTCAGGATTTTTGCGGATATTTGTATGAACTATTACGTGCGTACTAGGGAATTCTACAGAATGTCGTATTCTAGTTTTCTATAACATCCATGGAATATGCTGTAGTAGGTTTAGGGATAATATTCTGTAGATTATTCTGAACCATATAATTGCACACAATATGTATAATTCTTAGTTTTTGGAAATCTGGCAGTTGTCATTTTCTAAACGAGTAAGAAAATCACAGATACATGTTGCAGAACACCATCGTCTGCCGTGGTAATCTTGAACAATAATAAATAATAATAATGAACTTTATTTATAGCGGGGCGGCATAGCCAACATATTTAAAAGAATTGTGCAAAATCCTAAATCCTATTTATACCGAAGCTAGGACTGCACAAAACTGCAACAAGATCTTATCTCTGCCGAAAGGTGGACTGAGACATCACTTTTGTAATTCCATCCAGATAAATGTAGCCATGTGAGAATTGGATCATCATCCACAAGGAATGAAGGCTATACACTGGGAAGCAACCAGACAACACTTACAAGTACGGACAAGGTGAAAAATATTGGAGTCACTTTCGATTAATCGCTTAACTTTGAGGCACATATGTCAGAAAAAAATTAATACCGCCAATTCATGATGGGGATAATCCGACGTACTTTCGATCACATGGGTGAAAAGTGTTTTTCTAAAATGTTTAGGTCTCTCGTCCGTCCACATATTGCATACGCTAATCAGGTATGGAGTCCTTTCTTGATGAAACATATTACAGCTCTTGAAAATATTCATCGTAGAGCAATTAAATTAGTTCCTGATTTCAAAGACCAGAACGTTTACAGAGACTGAAATTACCAACTCTATCATACCGTCGCCTCACAGGAGATATAATTGAAATGTATAAGATTCTAACAGGAAAATATGATCCAGCAGTCTCATCTCATACGAGAGGACTAATTTATACACCGATGCCCATACGTATGAAACAGTTTCCCACAGTCTGTGGTTGACGCTCCATCGGTCCAGTTGTTTGAGACAAAAATAGGTAAGTTATGGCTAAACCACCCCATTAAAACTGAATACACAGTCACAACCATATCTTGAATGGTGCCCGACTCAGACGCATGCGCACAGTCCGAACAGATGTCAAAAGCGAGAGCTGGCATACGAGACAATAATGCCTAGTAAAGCCAGAAGAGGACCTGTAAGACCCTGTAAGAACATGTTACATTTCATATTGATGAAAGTAGCAGTGTTTGATGTTATTTGGCAGTGGAATGTTGACTATGTGAATTTACTATTATATATACATGCCAACTTATTTTTCTTGAAATATAGGAGATTTGCCCATCAGCGGGTTCAGCACGCTTCCCGTGTCGCGCGCTGTCATTGCGCTGTCTCTGATCTTGACATTGATTGGAAGATGGGGGGGGGGGGGGGGGGGGGGTGCTGTTGAAACATGTTTGCCACCGTATTTGCCGTATTTTTCACCACCGCACCGCCATAGCTTCAGACCGGAGGGGTGCTGGTGAATTGTTTTGCTGAAATCCAGGAGATTTGCCTGTATTCCTGGAGACCGCGAGACACAACAAAAAATCATGGAGAGTACCGGATTTTCCGGGTGACTTGGCAGGTACACTATTATGTAAATTATATCTGGTCTACTACGGTGAGCAACCCTGTTCGCTGTGTGTGCGTAGGTCGATATTATTAGAACATAACTTAATCAACTCATTTAAAAACCGCTTATAGATAACCATTTTAGGCCACCGCCTACGGTCCGGAGCAACCTAAGTAAACCTAAGTGAACAAGTAACCGTACGTTCTTGGCAGTGACTCACTCTGTAGCAAATCGAAGTCAGTGAATAAATAACAGGTTTGCATAGTGTATGTATTTATTTAATCCCCCCTTTGAGCAGTGCTCAGCGAACAGTTATATTGAAATACAGCCTATTATCTTTTAACGTCAGTCCGTCATATGGTTGTATTTAGATTTAATAGAGCACACAGTGTGCTAGTAGACAGTAGCACCGATACACGTCACGCTCTGATTACATGCCAGCATACTGGTTGTGGCCTGTAACACTGACGACGACAGGTGTATATTTTAGGTGCGCTCATCCACTGTCAGACAGCCTGGATTCCTGTTGGACGGTGGCTCACTGGGAATGACTATCAATTAGAACACAACAACTCTACTGAATGTGACAGGTTAGTAATGTACAGGAGGCTAATATTAATGTAAACATGATGTTTCTCAGTACATATAAGCACTGTTCTTGTAAGTAACTTAAGCATAACCATGTATACAATGGGCGCCCTCTACATGTTCGGACTTGGGTTTCTGATAGAGTAAAACCAGGTACACTCATCCAAATAAATGAAGTAATACACACAGACAAGTGATACACACAACTAAGTAATACACACAACTAAGTAGTACACACAGACAAGTAACACACACAGTCAATTAACACACACAGTCAAGTAATACATACAGCCAAGTAACACATACAGTCAAGTAACACACACAGTCAAGTAATACATACAGCCAAGTAACACACACAGTCAAGTAACACACACAGTCAAGTAACAAACACAGTCAAGTAATACATACAGCCAAGTAACACACACAGTCAAGTAACACACACAGTCAAGTAACACACACAGTCAAGTAATACATACAGCCAAGTAATACACACAGTCAAGTAACACACACAGTCAAGTAACACACACAGTCAAGTAACACACACAGTCAAGTAATACATACAGCCAAGTAACACACAGTCAAGTAACACACACAGTCAAGTAATACATACAGCCAAGTAACACACACAGTCAAGTAACACACACAGTCAAGTAACACACACAGTCAAGTAATACACACAGCCAAGTAATACACACAGTCAAGTAACACACACAGTCAAGTAACACACACAGTCAAGTAATACATACAGGCAAGTAACACACACAGTCAAGTAACACACACAGTCAAGTAACACACACAGTCAAGTAATACATACAGCCAAGTAATACACACAGACAAGTAACACACACAGTCAAGTAATACATACAGCCAAGTAACACACACAGTCAAGTAACACACACAGTCAAGTAACACACACAGTCAAGTAACACACACAGTCAAGTAACACACACACAGACAAGTAACACACACAGCCAAGTAACACACACAGTCAAGTAACACACACAGTCAAGTAACACACACAGTCAAGTAACACACACAGACAAGTAACACACACAGTCAAGTAACACACAGAGTCAAGTAACACACACAGTCAAGTAACACACGCAGTCAAGTAACACACATAGTCAAGTAACACACACAGCCCAGTAACACACACACAGTCAAGTAACACACACATTCAAGTAACACACACAGTCAAGTAACACACACAGTCAAGTAACACACACAGTCAAGTAATACACACAACCAAGTAATACACACATATACGTAATTCACACAACCAAGTAATATACACAACCAAGTAATACACACAGCCATTCTGAAGGCGTACGATACCTGGTTGATCAGCCCGAACCAGGAGCGGATGTCAATGATGTTTTGTGGTGTTGGGAAGTCCATGATGGCCTGAAGGAAATTTTTGCAGGGTCGAACACTGTCTGGTGTGATTTAAAATCCAGCGAACTCGACCATCTCCTGGCCAAATACGAATTTCTCAGGATTGAGGGTTATCCCGTTCCTGCCACATATGTCCAGCCAGTTGCATGCCTTGAAGAAGGTTTCCATCAGGTTGCCGGCCCAGAGGAGTGTGTCGTCGATGCAATTAGTCTTGTTTGGGACATATGAGACGTTCTCATCGAACTGTCTAGAATAGCCATCGCCAGATGCAATGTAGCCCTGTGGAGTGATGAAGGTAGTTAAGTGTTTGTTTTCGTCACGGAGAGGAACACCATGGCAGCCGTTCCACGCATCAAATATGTTTGTTATTGTTCCGGGTGGTTCGGATCTCGCCTGGTGGAATGGTGACTGCGTGTAGTGGGTTTCTCGTGTGGCGTGGTTGTTCGGTGGCTGCATGTCGACTGGACTATGGACTGCAACGGGTTTACCAACTGGGTCCACTGTGAGTTGCAGCGGAGGCCCCTTCACCATGGGTAGTGGCTGATGTTCGCACGTGTTAAAGGTGCTCGACCCGTAGAGGTTGAGTATGTACTGTCGGAGTTTATCGCGGTTCTCCTCTGTCGCCGGGAACGGTAGGTCTGACGGTGGGGGTGGTGGCAGCTGGCAACGAGGGCAGTCACACTCAGTGGCTAAGCCGCTGTCAGTATCATCCCATGCTGGGTGGGTGTCATTTGTGGCTTTAGCTGTCTGGTTCCAATTGACCTCACCGATCGTGGGGAAGGTGGCAGTGATCACACCGAGACTGATGCAAGCTTCTCTCCTGAGGAACAGTTTATCAGAGTTGTCTGTGATATAGGTGATTTGGCGGGTCTCGATACTGTTGCCCATTTTGTTCGTGCCAGAGAATCGTAGGATGGCTGGGCCAAGTTTGGTGATACCTTTGCTGTTGGCGGCATGCATGTTCAATATAACTGGGATGAGATCGCTGTTCTTCAGACCGAGTCGACGAATGACCTTGATACTAGCCAAGCAACCCTAACAGCCTGTGCCGGCCATACAAGGTACGACAGCCGTCCTGGGTGTGGATGTGAGGTCGAAGCCGAGGTGCCTTTAGTCTTCGCCGAGGGCTCTCACAGTCAGGTCAATGAACGGCTGGGGTTTGGAAGTTCGCGCGCGGTTTCCATGCCCACTCTTGTCACAGTAGGAGTACATCTCAGACCTGTAAGTTTTCTTCTGGTCGCGTCGGTGATAAACTTTCAGGGCATCATTCATGCCATGTTTGTAAGAGCTTTGGCCGCTTCAGCACCACGGTTATCGGAGTCAAGGAGACGTGAGGAGGCGGAGCGTTTTCCAGATTCTTTGGCCTCGACGAATTGGAAGACTTCCTCCAGAGACATTTCCTGATTTTTGTCACCCAGTAGGTCGAGTTGGATTGCTTTGTCGTCTAGGCCTCGACTCAGCACATCGCGGAGATCGACTTCGGTATAGTTGACGTCCATCGCACAGACGGGACACTTTATCACAAACTTCCACACTCCAGCTTGGCCGTGGAGGCGGGCACCAAACTAGTGGATTGGTGCATGTTATACAGGGTGACACGGGCAACCATTGTGTTTTCTTCTCTGACAGCAAGTGTTTTTGTGGCTTTCAAGACATCCGCCTCTGTGTGATTGGCCAGTGCCGCAAGCAGTACGAGTGAGAACCTTGCGTAGTTATTCATCACAACATTCCAACAGCTGAACCACTTTGTCCTTGCCTGACACATTGGTTGCTTCGACGTAGTCATTCCATCGTGACATGAAGTTTGACCAGTCTTCGCTGGTGCCGGCAAAACATATTGTAGGCCGTTTCACCTTTTCCACTTTCGCAGCAGCAACGTTGGGGATAGCTGCATTGTGGATGGTGGCGTGGGTAGTGATTAGGAGTTTTGTAGTTGCAGACGGCGATGGGGCAGTTGACAGCTGGCATCGTGAATAGGTGTGGAATCAATGGGTAGCAGTAGTGTCTTTACCAATCGTTGAGTCCTATCATAGATGCGAACCCGTCCATTTAGTAAGGTGTTATTGAAGTGTAAATTACAAATTATAGGACTTAATCTGAAGCAAGTAAAAAGAGAGTTACTCAAACAGATACATTATTCTCTAGGGTTTTCACATTATAGACAATTTGGGTGTTTGTATGGGGAGAGGGGCATCTACGGCGGTCCGTTAAGTAATGCCCATCTCTCGCCTATGGAGGATATATAAACGAATATCATGAAGTTATATTGGTCAGAGCTAATTTGCATACTCATGCGACAAATATGCATACTATGATTTGTTCACTGACGTAATCATTCCAAGATATCCTGAAAACATGCGTTTGGAGACATCTTTTGATTGTTTGGATGCTTACAATTCGAGATATTCAGAAAACTAGTATATATTTTAATGGCGATGACTAATTTGCATATTAATGAGTTTATTCAAATATGCTGAAGGGTACCAGGGTGGCATTCGTTGGATTATTGACTTTAAATGTTTGAATATCACAAAAATGCAAAACAAAACATCGTGCATAATGCACGCTTCACTGGCCCACACCTGGACTATAGCCGCTTTTCGGATACAAGCAACTGTGTACAATAGACAACATACGTTGATTCATTCAATGGAAGCGCGAAGCATCGAGGGGTTTGCCAACACTTCTACAACTAAAACGACTTGGTTCAAAAGTGTCCTTGCTCAGATATTAAGTTTTCACGTTTGTGCCATAGAGTGATATCTGGTTTATCTGTGTCCATTGTTCCTCGCCAAGGAAGAGTCTCAGTGCTTCAACTAGACATGGCTCGATGAGATACTCTTCAATTGTAAAGGACTTCTTATTTTCAGTATGATACATTCTTAACTTATGGTACGTCTTTCCACCACATGTATCTTCAATGTGCCACAAGAGCGTAATCGAGGTGAAAGCTTGTTTTACAACCCCAAAATGTCCGAATTACCCCAAGGGGTAATTACTCCCAGGTTAAATACCGCTGATGTATATGATATGTGGTCTACTGCGGTGAGCATCCTGTTTGCTGTGTGCGTGTAGGTTGAAATTATTAGAGCGTAACCGTAAGTTCTTGGCAGTGACTCACTCTGTCACAAATTGAAACCAGTGGATACATAACAGGGTTGCATGGTGTATGTATTTACTGAAGTCCCCCTTTTGAGCAGTGCTCAGCGAACATTGATATTGAAATATAGCCTTTATCTTTTAACGTCAGTCCGTCACATGGTTGTGTTTAGATTTAATAGAGCATATAGTGTGCTAGTAGACAGTAGCACCGATACACGTCACGCTCTGATTACATGCCAGCATATTGGTTGTGGCCTGTAACACTGACGACGACAGGTGTATATTTCAGGTGCGCTCATCCACTGTCAGACAGCCTGGATTCCATTTTGGACGGTGACTCACTGGGAATGACTATAAATTAGAACACAACAACTCTACTGAATGTGACAGGTTAGTAATGTACAGGAGGCTAATATTAATGTAAACATGGTGTTTCTCAGTACATACAAGCACTGTTCTTATAAGTAACTTAAGCATAACCATGTATACAATGGGCGCCCTCTACATGTTCGGACTTGGGTTTCTGATAGGTACCAGGTACCAAATTAGCATACCGCTTGCAACAGTTTTCAACTTGTCATTAGAAGAGGGAGTGGTTCCTTTAGAATGGAAAGAAGCAAACATTATACCGTTATTCAAAAAAGGTTCGAGAAACAAGTCAGAGAACTATAGACCAGTGAGTTAAACATCAGTGATTTGTAAATTATTAGAAAGACTAATTAAAGATCACATGGTGGATTTTCTTGTTAAACAAAACTTGATTAACCCATCTCAACATGGTTTTTTTAAAGCGAGGTCATGCTTAACAAATATGTTATGTTTTTTGGAAGACATCACTAAGTGGGTAGATGAGGGATCACCAGTAGATATCGTCTACTTAGATTTTCAAAAAGCTTTCGACAAAGTACCACATCAAAGATTACTGCTTAAACTAAAGGCCCATGGCATAGGAAATGGTATAATAAACTGGATAGAACAATGGCTGATTGACAGAAGACAACGTGTAGTAGTTGATGGGGAGGCTTCAAACTGGAAATCGGTATTGAGTGGGGTACCACAGGGATCAGTATTAGGACCTATATTATTCTTAATATATATTAACGATTTGGATGATGAAATAACAAGCAAGGTGTTGAAATTTGCGGATGATACAAAAGTGTTTAGAAGGATTAAAAGTGATGGAGATAGACAGCATTTACAAGATGATCTTGACAGGTTGATCAAATGGTCTGAAAAGTGGCAAATGCTGTTCAATTTTGGGAAATGTAAATGCCTCCACACAGGACATGGGAACGAAGAGGTAGAATATACAATGGGGGGTACTGTACTAAGAACTACTGTAAAAGAAAAGGACTTAGGGTTAACCATTAGTGCTGATATGAAGGTTTCAGAGCAGTGCGGAATTGCAGCTTCAAAGGGAAATCAAATCCTTGGATTAATTAGGCGAAACATAACGTATAAGGAAAAAGAGCTAATAATACCGCTGTACAAAACAATAGTTAGGCCTCATTTAGAATATTGTATTCAAGCGTGGAGGCCATATCGCAAGAAGGACATAGATGTGCTAGAAAGAGTGCAGAGGAGAGCAACTAAAATGATACCAAAACTGAGGGATCTTAGTTACGAAATACGCCTAAAAAAATGCGGTTTAACAACACTAGAGACCAGGAGATTGAGAGGAGATCAGATAGAAGTGTTTAAAATATTGAAGGGTTATGAAAATATTGATAGAAATATTTTTTTCTCAGTTAAGAAAGATAGAAGGACTAGAGGACATGAAGTTACATTAGCAAAGGAGCAGAGTAGATTGGATATAAGAAAGTTTTCATTTTCACAAAGGACTGTAAATGAATGGAACAGATTACCTGCTGATTGTGTGGGTGCTAGTAGCGTGAATATGTTTAAAAATAAAATCGACACATATCTCAGACGGGCGGGATACACATAGATAAAAGGGTCGGACTCTCGATAAGCCAAAGGGCTTCCTTGTCCACCTGCCACCTAGAGTTCATTCTCTGGGTGGCAATCTTGTTAAATCTTGTTAAATCTACCAGGGGCGCCGCCACCAAAACTAGTAATTGTCAAGCCCGCGCCGCGGCGCCAAGGCCGCTGCGGGGTACGAGATGCGAAGCACGGTGCACGGTGCGGTCTATGAGTCGCATTTAGCGTAATAGATATGTTTGTGTAGCGACAACTTGGCAGAAATTCGGGGTCCACGGCCGACCGCGCTATATCCGAATCCGCGTTGTAATTTAATAAGGCGCGTTATAATGAGGGTAGAACAAAAATGAAACCTCCCCAACAGTCGCACGGCAGCTGTCAGCTTTGTTGTGCGCTGGACAGGGCAGTACTAGTTCGCCCGTTTTGCCCACCCCAAATGAAAAATCCTGGATATGCCGTTGGCCATGAGCTTGTGTAAATCACAAAAAATATGTGAGACTCACGGATAAACCGTGAGACTTCACACCTCTGATAACAGGTAAAAGAAAATATGAAACCACACATTTGAACAAGTTTCATGCTGGTGAAAATCTAGTAGTAGTAGAAAACAGAGGTAGCTAACCAATTTAACAATTTCTTCGTCGATATAGGTACTAAATTATCCAACCTCATAGAACCCTGCCCGGGAACAAAGCCAATCGACTTTGTAAAACTTACTGTATCACAATCAATGTATATGTCCCCCGTTACTGAGCAAGAAGTACTCGAAATTGTGTCTGGGTGCAAAAGGAAAACTTCATATGGACACGATGAAATCAGCATGAAAACAGTTAAGCATGTAATAAAGCAAATTTTCAAATACTAACCCACATTTTTGACAGATCTTTGATCAGCGGATCATTTCCAAATGATATGACATTGGCAAAAGTCATTCCTATATTTAAGTCGGGAGATCGTTTTCAATTTTCTAATTATAGACCTACGTCTCTTATCCCAATTTTTTTTTAAAATTGAAAAAAATATTCAACAAAAGGCTAACGTCTTTCATTGAAACACAACGCACATTGACAGGTGGGCAGTATGGCTTCATAAGTAATCATTCAACTTCACTAGCTAGAATTGTCGAAAAGGTTACTTCCGCAATGGATAAATGCTGAAGTACAATTGGTGTCTTTATCGACCTAAAAACATTTGACACTGTATTGCTAAGCAAACTGCAATGCTACGGAATAAGGGGTCTGGCTCTGGACTGGATAAAAAGCTACTTAATCAACCGTAGACAATATGTATGCTATAACAACAGTAACTCAGAACAAAAGGAAATCAAGTGTGGAGTCCTGCACTGTCGTTCAGAGTGAACAAATTATCGCTCAATGTGAACAAAACACATTATATAATGTTTAACAATAAAAAAACAACATAGAACAGATGTGAATATAGTTTTGAATGGGACAAACATTGAGCAGGTATCATATACAAAATTCCTTGGAGTAACCATTGACGAAAACTTAACATGGCGAGAACACATAAAAATGGTTGAATCAAAAGTATCAAAAAGCATAGCAGTTTTTTTTCTCAAGCGTTACACACATTATACAATACAGTTGTTGAACTACATATGTCATATTGCGGTAAGATCTGGGGAAATACTTATCAATCTAGACTCATAAAACTATCTCTGTTACATAAAAAAACATACAGAATATTTATAACCTGAATTACTGTGATCATACTCTGTATTTTTCCATCTCTCAAACATGCTTAAATTTCATGATTTAGTTAAATACAAGACTATGATTAACTGCTGTCATTCACCGTAAGGGTATAAAAACGTGGAAGAATTTAGCAAATTAATTGACTCAGCTTCCAAGTTTAATACAATTAAAAAACATTCGTCGTCATTACTTTCTACATATTTGTGAATTGTTAACTGAAGATGATGTTTAGTTAAACCCATGTATTAGTAACACAAGCACTATGGTAACACGTTTATAGATGAGTTGTGAATATTATTTTGTAATCTATTTATAACTCACATTGTATTTATTCAGTTTTGTTTAGTTTGAGAAGGGCATAGCACCACATAGGTCTATGACTTCAGCTATGTCCTTTCATCGTCATCATCATCATCATCATCAGCAGCAGCAGCAGCAGCACACCATACTATGCATATATTATGTTGTGGTTGTTGAATAAACTATCATTCATTCGTTCATTCATTCGTTCATTCATTCATTCATTCATTCATTCATTCATTCAAGTAATACACACAACCACGTAATACATACAGCCAAGTAATACACACAAATGACACAACCAAGTAATACACACAGCCAAGTAATACAAACAGCCAAGTAATACGGACAACCAAGTAATACACCCAGCCAAGTAGTGTACACAGCCTAGTAATACATACAACCAAATAATACACACAGCCAAATAATACACACAGCCAAGTAATACACACAGTTAAGTAATACAGACAGCCAAGCAATACACACAAGCAATTAATACAAGTAACAGAATGAGAATTTGAGATTATATAAGAATACAGATGTTAAAAATACTCATTACTGATAAAATAAACATACTGTTTTACTTTTTCAGCTCTTCATTCTAAGATGTCAACAGCGAGTGGCAACAATGTGGTGAGAAGGCTAACTCCAACTCACCAATCAAATATGGTGATATTATATGTACACGTACACAGGCAAACAGGGAGGGATGGAGGGAGGAAGGGAGGGATATATATATATATTTATATATGTATATATATAAATATATATATATATATATATATATATATATATATATATATATATATAAGCAATGGCAGATGTTAAAGGACGCACGTATTACAAACGACTTCTCATTCTGGTCAGTACAAATTGTTTGTTCTTAAAAAAGAAATATGTTAACATGATTTGTTGCATTCTTTCGGCTCTAACATGTAGTGTATATGTACTTGGTGCGTGCACGTTCATGTGATGTCTTTCCCTTAGCAGGTAGCGTGCCAGTGGGAGGAATGCGACCGACTGAATAAGGACCATACTGAGAAACTAAGAAAGCTACATGAACTGCAGCAGAAGCAGCCAGACAAAATGGTACAGGATCTTCCATTTTGCGTGTGCACTGAAGACTCATTTAGGATTGGCAAAGGGTAAGACATTTGTAAACTCTTCTTTCTTTGCAGCTGGATGAGAACACTATAGGTTCAAGTTTGCTGTATGTAGATACAAGGATGGCTACATTTTAAATGTATTTGTTCACACCACACATCATTTATTGATATAGCAGCATAATGTTTATCAGAAAAAGTCCATATTTTATTGATAGTATAATTTAATGTTATAAACTCAAACCAAGAATTAAGTCATTACAAAGTTAGTTTTATAACACAAAGTACATAAATTATGTACACCATGTCACACACTTCATCAAACTTTGAGATAAGATGCTAAACATTGGATCTTTTATAAACCTCAAAGCATCTGAACGTTTTCATTTACCTACCTGTTTGCATGGAAAACAACAGATTGAGTGACACTGGGTTACCTCATTCAGTAAACATTCAGTATGGCTTTGTATAATTGAATATTTAATATATTATGTTAACTAAATAGTACATGAGATAAAGCTATATGTTGTCTATATACTGCTTCGTGTGTCATCCCTCCGTGTTTATAATGGCACTTATATATCAGTGTTACTTTAACATACATAGTTGGGCAACCCTTTTATTATGCAGTATTATCCCATTAACCTTCAGCCCGCTATTTTGCTTCTTAATGCAGTGCATTTTAAGTAACGTTCCACTGGAGAAAGTTCGCTGAAATGGCAATTTCAAGAACAACTTGATCCACAAATTGGCAGATATTGCAAGGATACAAAGGAACATTTTGGATGAAGGAAAAGATCAAAATATTCTGTGAAGGAACAGTTTACTACCATGACCCTATAGGCATTTATATGCAGTGGCACGTTATCTTTACCACAAGACAATTTACTAATGGTGAAGAGGACCATTAACGCATCCTCATGCGCGTGATAACAAAATGAACAACTTTTAGATAAAATGGTAGGGGAGCAAATTGACCCTTTCGGTGATACACATAATTATAGTAAACATCACTTGATGTGTACAAATCTGTTTGTTATATAGTAGCATCTTCTGATGTTTGTAGGAGAGAAGAAACACAAGTATTTGTTGGTCTGGTCTACGGAGACGGAAGCGAGGTCGCTGTGAAGCGGGTGATAAAGGAATTCTACAAGCGTGTAGAAGCTGAAGTGAAGAATCTAGTTCGCCTGCGTAACCATTCCAACATTTTGAATTACGTGGTAAAAGAAGATTTTAAAAATACATTCAAATATAGTATTTCAGTAGTGCATGCACGTATTGTTTCACAATCGCGTCGTTCGTATTTCTTTTATTAATACAGTGTACACTTATATGTGCATATTCTTCTGTTGATATCTGAACACACACACACAACTAGATCAATAGTTAGATTGTCCAGCAGCACAGGCCATAGAGGGTATCAGTAGCAAGCATTACAAGACCTGTCAATCCCAAGTAAAATCACAGAACATTGGAAGTAGGCCTACATAGAATATAACTTTTTTGGTGTTTCATCATTCATTTATATTTCAGTTTTTACAAAACAACAGCAGAAGTAGATCTGTCTTCTCTGCGTTTTAAGTTAATTAATATAAGTAATAAGTAAGTTGTGTTAATAACGTATATATGTGTGTGTGTGTGTGTGTGTGTGTGTGTGTGTGTGTGTGTGTGTGTGTGTGTGTGTGTGTGTGTGTGTGTGTGTGTGTGTGTGTGTGTGTGTGTGTGTGTGTATATATATATGTATATATATATAATAATTATACACACATATATATATATATATATATATATATATATATATATATATATATCATAAAGTATAATTGTTATTACTACAATCTATTATGAATACAACCACAATGTTTATCCCACAATATACCATTACACAATTCTGTACGAGAGTATTTCTTTACATCAGAAAATAAATCTAAGAAACATGTCACACTGTTTTAGATGGTAGCAGAAGACAAGCCTCACACTCACAGCTACATTGCTATAGAGCTTTGTGATTACACCATTCAAGAATGGATTGCGCAGAAACAGATAAAAGGCATGGATGAGAAAGACTGGAGCAAAATGGTTCCTGGTTTGCTGAGCGGTTTCCTAAGTGGACTTAACTACATACACTCTCAAAACCCACGCCAAATTCTGCACAGAGATTTAAAGGTTGGTCTGTTACATTTTATAAAACCCACAACCATGCATATATCCTCCCAGATAACACACAGTTATAATAATATCTGCGAACAATGGGACTGAATCTTGTACAAGGAAGGAAGAGGTCATCTAAAATTCAAGCTCAATTCAAAACATATAAATAAGGGGTCATCGATACAGGATCATCTCAACAGCCACTTATTTTATGTTGTAATTTTAATATTCAAATTTTTCGGTACCCTTAGTTTTATAATTTTAAGTTACCACTTAAACAATCAATACAAAATTAAAGAGAAAGATTTTGATCTGTATGATCCTGTTGCAGAAGAAGAGAGATAAACTCACACAAGCCTTTAATCCGATAACGATAACTGTAAATGTAATGGCTACCTACACAGAGTACCATGGTCTCAGTCTAATGCGTATCCAGAGCAACAACATGGATTTTTTTATAAGGCTTCACTACAGAAGGCCAATACTTGAGACACAGAATGGAGAAGAGGAGAAAGCTGAATGTGCTTCAGGCTCAGATCAAGGAGCGTACAAAGAGGTGATATGATCAGAAACAACTGCACATAATATGACTGGGTGGGTGTAGAAACCTACCATACTACCCTATAAAGAAAGACTATGTGTTGAAAGGTAGACAGTATAAAATATTATGTGGAAGTTGGTTAAGTCAATCAGGAAAACTGTAGGAACAGTGGTGCCGACTGGTGGGGGATACAAACACTATGCCAGAGCCTGAGACTGTGCTAGTGTATGTTCACATGAAACCACCCTTTATACACTATAGCTTCAATATATTTGCCATTGTTACATTTGGTTTAACAACAATGGTAATCTGCTATATGTTGTAGCCACAAGACGTGTTTGTTGTGCGTTCTACCACTGGAGAGGTGTGCCTCAAGATTGCAGACTTTGGTTTGAGTCTTGTAGTACCGGCAGGTCAGAATGGCGGCAACAGCACGGGCTCAGGTCAGTTCAATATGGTTTTATGCCATTTAACTCAGACCTGATTTAACCATAGCCTCACAGAATATTGCCTATGCTTTACAATCTAACCTCACACAATTTAATCTGGATCTTACACAATTTGATAAGAACATCACAGTTCTACCTAAACTTTGCAGTTTAATCAGAATCTCACAATTTAACCTGGACATCGCAGTTTAACAGTCCTCACACAATTTAATGTAAACATAACATAATTTAACTAGGACCTAATATGATTTCATTTGGACCTCCCTCAATTTAAACGGGACCTCACCCAATTTAATCCGGATGGTTCAAGTCATGACAGAACATACTTGCATCTGGAGAGATAGTATTATACTCAGAACTTAGAATCAATTTATTTGATCTAAATATATATATATATATATATATATATATATATATATATATATACACACAATATGATGAATAACGTAAGTAAATAGGTAAGTTCGGGAGACTCCCATTAAGATATTATTATAACATCACTAGCACAGGAGCCACCCCATACATGTATAATTATACAACAACAAAATTACATGATACGATCAGACGATGACAACGACAATGCACCTCTCACACAAGGAGTATACACACACTTTTATACTAACCAATGAGGTACAGAAGGCATTAAACAGCATGTCACAGAGACCGTGTATGTATTTGAAGAAGATCTACTAGATGTGACAGTAAATCAGACCACTACCTCGTAACAGTAAAACTACAACTCAAGTTAAAGAAATGTACATAAGCTATTAGTGGAAGAATCGATGCAGAACTTCTCAGTGATAGAAGAACAGTGCAAGCCTTTCAACTAGCAATCTCCAATCGATACCAAGTACTACAAGTGATGACCAAGGAAGACGTTAGCTGCATCATAAATTCGCAGTGGCAAAGTGTTAAAAAGAGGTGTGGTCCACGACATGCGACGGAACTTTAGGAATGAAGAAGGCGCAACATAAACCATGGATATCAGCTGAAACACTGCATATGGTTTAAAGAAAGGATGATGAAGAAAGAGATGCTCATCAACTGTCGTACTATGACAGCAAAAGTCACAGCATAACAATAGTACTCTCAAACAAACAGAGAAGTCAGATCAAGTGTAAGGAGAGACAAGAGGAATTTCATGGAGAATTTGGCTAGACAAGCAGAAGAGGCAGCATCCAAGAGAAGTATAAATGAACTGTAGAACACTAACAATAACTTAGCTGGAAATTATAAACAAGCCAACAAACCAATTAAAGACAGGAATGGAAACACACAACTACTGAGGCCCCTACACATTTAGGCCAGACCTGGTCTCACACAATTTAATCTGGGCCTCATCAATTTAATCGGAACCTCACACAGTTTAACATGGACCTCACATGTATAAGTCTGATGAAACAAGTCGCTATGATTGATGTTAGGTGCTTTAAAGCGATTCTTTGAAATGTGTTATCTCTTTGTAATGTATGCAAGTATTAAATAATCCTGTCAATATGATTATTTCATGTCATTATATGCCTTTATTTCATTAGAATTGTGTTTTGTTAATCACTAATGACCCTGACAATATATCGAAAAAATAACAACTTTGGCTCCACCTTCACGATCCGAATAGGGCATGCTCATGAATATTCAGGACTGTCCGTCAGACTTCGATTAGCTACGCCGAGTTAATAGATGCAAGAAAAATGTCATCAACATGTGTGTATGGATTAGCCACCGCCATGCGAGTGAGTCGTGGTCAATAAAATTATCAAAAGGAAACGTGGACCAGCTGCTGTTTATTTCACATATTCAGCAAAGAAAAGAAGGAAGGTATATGGAATAAACGGAGAAAGAACATAGCGACAACTCATGACAGACGGATTGATTTAAAAGAAAAAACACCAGCTCTCCACGCGCGATGCCACCAATGACGTTGACTGATTGGCATTGTTTTTGTTGGATTATAAAAACATACGAAATCTAACTTATGGTATTATCATGTTCCTTTTACACTAGGTATATTTGGCTATGCATTTTAAGTATAGTTTTAATGAAACGTTTAGATAACAGAAACTTGTTGAAGCCGAGAAACATTCAATATTGAAACCATTCTTGTTTGCACCATAAATCCAGCTACTATTTCCATAAGCAGTATAAATACAACATTATACATCACATGCAATGATGTACAATATTAAAATAGCATAGGCGGTTATGTACTTTTCTATCTACATAAGGTTTAATTGTAGTTTGAAAAATGTAGATCTATAAAGAGCATAATGACATTTAGTCTAGTTTGTTAAGGCCAATTTTTGGCCGAATCGTTACTTGCCGGATAAAAGCATGAAAATTGGACTATATATGTAAATTTTCACGGCGAATCCGATTAGAGGGGGCTCCACGTCAGAATTTGTGTCCTTGACCTTGAATTCCAAGGTCAAATGTTACAGAATGTGAAATATGTCTTTTTAAATACCACCACTGTTATTATGTGTACGAATGTCTGTATATAATTATGTATGTATGCATGTATGTGGGTATGTATGTATATATATATATATATGACCTTGAATGTCAAGGTCAAATACTTTTTCCCAATAAAACATCCCTGTTTTTTGTTTATATAATAATAACAATAATGAAATCCATATTTCTAGTACCATCGCTGTTTTTGTACGCATGCATGCCGGAACCAAATCTGATGTTGTGTCCTTAACCGTGAATGTCAAGGTTACATGTCAGTAACCTAGAAATTTCAAGGTCAAATGGCAATGATAGGGAAATTTGTATTCTTCAGCAGGGCGACTGTTTTTGTGCATATATGCAAGGCAAGTTTATGTGCTGGTTTATTTGGTTTTACTTCAAGGCCGACTTCTAAATAGCTAACATTAATTAATGGGACTTAGTAGTGTCTAGATGATGCTGTCAGCCACCTGCCGGGCTCGAGACGAATGCGATACCAGACGCTATGAAACGTAAGTGCAGAATTACACGTGTGGTTTGCAATTTGATCATATATCTTCATTCAAATATCACTGCTAAGATATTCACTGTGTGATGATACATAAATGACTACTACCAAAAGTACTCGCATTTGAATATATTTATATGATTTTTATCAAAATGTGAGCGATATTAGAGTGTTATGATGGAACGGCGATGATTTGAATGGGGTCAGACCAGCGTTATGTAAGACGGTTAAGGGAAATGTCTTACCCAGTCACAATGTACAATCAATAGATTCGTCAAGTTATGCTATATCAACAATATGCTATAATATGCCTAACGTAAACTGCGCGTGCTCGATAAAACAAATCGACCTATTTCAATACTATTTTGTTTCAGATGGAAAGCACACACATTGGCGTGTTAGCTGTTCTATCAACTGGGACCTATGCGTTATCTGCCAGGAAGCATCTAAAGAAAAAATTACGGTGTCCTCTGAGAAATCCAGTGGACAATACTATGCGGAGAATGTTAACGAAACTTTTGTGACCAGTATTATGGGGTTCCAACATCCTCGCAAGCCAAGGCTGTTTGTCATGCAAAACTAGACCTGGCAGATCTCCTACGCGAAGTGCGGAAGTTAGCTGAGTCAAACTAGTAATTGACTTCGGCAGTCGCGACTGTATCACCCGTGAGAACAGCGCAAATCCCCCCCCCAATTTGAAGACGGATAAACGACTTCTGGGAATCCCAATATATTATGACCCGTTCACCCATTAGCACGAGCAGCTGAGCGGTATTGTGTATTAGAATAATTGCTTCTAGTAACTAAACATTGCACGTAACACGAGCCACGAGTTTTATTATGACCACCTGACCTGCCGCCAACCACTGATCTAGTGAGTGATTTCATAGGCTGACCTTAAATTCAGAGTTTCGCAAAGCGATCAGCCAGGGGGTACTGCTGGCTAGCACTGACGTAATCAGCAGCAGCGAACCCTGGCGCGCGAGGATGGGTTCCAATATATTGGAAAGCTCCCAGTACATCTAAAATGTCAATACTCTGTTGAGTTGTTTATGAATAAAGAACGGAAGTGGCATCATACATGTCGATACAAATTCAGCCACGCTATACTCGAACGAGCAAGGAAGCGGAAAAGAACAACGGAAGCTATCGGGGAAGACAGAAGACGCCCAAAACGAAAAATCTACCATACAAGACTTGCTGTATATTCTGCAGCAAAGGGGACGAATCTGGCCAACTTCATGGCTATGGCACTCACAATGCTGAACAAATCACGATTACGAATTGTGCGCGAAAATTGGTGGCGGCGATTTAGTTGCATTATATGTTAAATACCACACTACCTGTCTTGTGAAGTACAGGAATAAACACTGTTCGTTCTTTAGTGCAAAACGCAGAAGCTGCGGTGGAAGCTACTCGGAGTTGCGATAAGTTAACCGAGCTCGAGCATTTGCAGATTTAACTGGTGATATCGAGTCGGCGGTTAAGCGTGGAGAAACAATGTTCAAGTTAACTACGCTGCATACTTCCTTCGAGCAAAGATTGGAAGAGCTGGGTCACAGCATTGCGGTCAACAAAACTCGCTTAAAAGAAGAACGTTTTGTAACATTTCTGCAATTACGGGCTGCAGGAACAATTCCACGGTAAACATTGCGCGCTAGTGTTCCCTGCGGGGATGCAAGAAATGTTGGGGGCCGCCTTTGAGCAGCGAAACATGCAAGATCAAGTGATGCTGATAGCAAAGGTGGCAGAGCTATGCAGGCAAGACTTGTTTAGCACGAACATTCCGCCGTTTGCTGGAACTTTCTCTAACTATTGTCAAAATCAAGGAGCGTCGCAATGCTTGATACTGTTAGCATCTATGCTGCTGTATGGCAGTGGAATGGATATGGAAGTACGTTGCACCCAAGAAGTTCTTACAATCGTACAGCTGATCACATTCAACAGCAAGAAAAAAAGACAAAGTACAGCAGCAAACAATCGGGTGACGCGTGATCATAATCGCCACACATTGTTCCGTGAACCACTTCTACCACTATACGTAGGCCTTGCTATTCTCTCTGCACCGAGGAACAGTTCTTATTGAAACAAAATTAGCTCTTTGGCTCTTTGCAGCACAAACAGTAGAGTGATTCAAGCAGAGTGCGCAGTCGCTTAGACTGTCATCCGACAAGCAGAGAAGGAAGGCATTGTTTGTTCTCATAACTTGAGATCGGGGATCACAACCATCGGCGCATTCGATAATATCAACGTAAATCTAACATCAACGACCGCTCAGAGCTCGTTCCATGGCACCGGGATATCTATTTCTCAGTTTCCGAAGGCTGATCACGCCGGCGATGAGCGACCTGTTTGTAAGGTGTCTTCTGTTTGCAATACAGGAAAGGCATCTCTACCACCACATACACCGTCGTACAAGCTGTGGCCGTGAAGATGTCTGAATCGACGGTTCCGACTCCTCCTGCAAGCAGTGTCCAGTTGTCAAACAACCTCGACAGAGCCGTCTCTGAAGAAACAGAGTAGACAGAGAAAGTGTCTGCACTACTCGTGAAAGCATCGGTGACCCTTGAAGATGCGGTCTCATGTCACGCTCATCATGCTGCGCAGGACCGAGCACGAACAGAAGTAGAACCAATATCAACAATGCTGCTCTTGTTTGCAGAGAAGAAGAAGACACAATGTTTCCCAACATTCGCCTTCTATGATTTAATCTTGCGGCTGGAGAAACTTGTGCTCATCTTCGCCAGGGCGCATCGAGAGAAGAACTTTGAGCTCCACGTCGCCTGCATGGAAATATTTGTGTTCATGTTCTTCAGCCTCGACCACATGAACTACAGTCGATGGGTCAGTGTGCACCAGGAGAACATGAATACATTGCCCCATGCAGCGTTGACGATGTTAACACAAGGCGATTGTGGAGTACCAAACAGATATGGTATTGAAAAAAGTTATATTTCACGCTCAGTAACATTTGACCTTGAAATTCAAGGTCAAGGACACAAAATCTGACGTGGAACCCCCTCTAATCGGATTCGTCATGCAATTTTACATATATGGGCCAATTGTCATGCTTTTATCTGAAAAATAACGATACTATCCCTTAGACACTCTACTAACCATTGTCGACAAGATATTAAAATATATTACATCAGTGTAACAACATTTTTTATGTTGTACTGGGAGTGCAATAATTATTTGTTCTGCCCATCATTTAGAGGAACAGGTATTGAATTTGTTTCTGTCGAACTCCCGTTTCGATGACAAATAAAATGACCATTGTATGATGGATATAAAGTTATAAAATTACAAAACTTTAAAAGTTACTCATATTTTAAAACAGTGCTTTCAGCCATCAATGGTGTACTTAATTCAAGAAGATCCCTAAAACATTTAGAATATTGTGGAACATTTATATTTCATGAATTTTCAAAATTATTGTAAAAGCAACTTTGTCGACACCTTTTTATACACTACTCCCAGCATAGTTCACTGAACACAAATTTAAAAAAAATTGAAGAATATGTTGTGGAACACAATCCAAACATGATGAGCATAAGAAAGCATACATGTTATTACCTACTCCTATTTTGCAACATAATGACGGGATGTTGTGCATTTGGATGCACAAATCGATCGATTGACTGAAACATGTAGTGATGTACATATTCCTAGCAGAAGCCACACGGAACTAATGTAGCAGAACAAAATCAGACATCTTCACTACTGTGTCAGTTAACATATTGTCCAATTAATAGCACTGCTGTGCATTTTGATACACAAAGCTATCAAATGCACACATCCATTTGAAACACGAAGTGAAGTAGAATTTCCCAGTAGATATCGCGCAGAACAGAATGGGGCAGAACAAAGTCAGGCACCATCTTATGTCAGGTGACCCATTGTCCAATTTATATATGGCAATGTTGAGTAAAGCTCTTACATTTCCATCAGCTCGGCTATTTCCAATGTTCCTGCAAATAAACACAGTTCAATTTAGGAAACTGAGCCTAAATATGAGTTAACTAATTCAACACTGTGCAGATTAATTCAGTTTAGATATTATAGTATGGGACTTACACCAAGTGTACAGCTGGCTAAATGGAAAAGAAATATAAGAGAACCTTGTTATGTTGATTCAGTGAGACTAAAATCCAAATCCATTACTTTTGCCAACTTTTAATTTGCTTCTACATAATTACCTGTATGTTTTGGTCATATACAGTGCACTCCATAACTCGAACTCACATAAGTTGATTTTCGCTAAGTTAAGTCAATCTTTTCCTCGGTCCTGGGCCTAATGTGGGGACCTTCTGATAACGTTCTACTTATCAGAAATTCCACTTATCAGTATTGTAATGGGTTCCTGGACGTTCGACCTTATCCGGAGTGCACTGTATGTTTTCCTTTAGTATTGCTGTAATAATTAATGTTGTACATAATTATACAACATATAGGCCATTTTCGCGAAAAGTGTACAGTAACGGTAAAGTGACATGCCAACAAATAAATGTTTAATTTGTATATTTTTTGCGAGTACTATTAATATCAAATGTGCTATTCACACGAAGCAGCGCAACTTGATCTGATCTATTATTAGATAACAAAATATATATTCTTGGATAAAAACTTATGTATATTAGAGTGCAAATCTGTTGGTGTCCAAAATTCGTGCATCGCAAAATTCCGTGGCAACATGGTATTGTGTACTTTTTAATAAACCTAAAACTTTTATATTGAATTATGACATGCCAGCCAGGTTTACTAACAATCATAGCTGTAACATTAGAAACAGTATGTGAATGTACGCATCTCACGTTTTCATGTTTTAGTGTGGGTATTTCACTAATTAATTAGTCACCATGACATCGCTCTTGTAGCACGCTACATTGAAGATATATCGAGGAATTATGAACCAGAAGTTAAGAACGCCTTATTCTGGAAGTAAGAAGTCCCATACAACAGGACAGGATCTCATCAAGCCATATATATCCAAAAACTCGAGGCTCCGCCTTGACGAGGAACGAAGGAGACAAATGAACCAGATATCACTTTAGGCCACAACCATGAAAACAGAATGTCTGAGATGAGCAAGGTCACTTAGGCATAAGACCGTTTTAATTCCAGAAATTTAAGGCATTTTAACTGAATGAATCAACATCGTATCTATCATGTACAATTGCTTGTACATGAAAGATGACTATGTAATAAGCGGCATTTCTGCAAAGATCAACATTAAAACCAATAAACGAAATATATTGGAACTCACTGAATACCTGTGGTGTACTCTAGCTGTGACAAAACATCTCAGACTTTATCAAAAAGATGCAACTTCAACCATACACAGATATTTTCATCTGTAATGTATTGCTTGTTACACTGTATATGGAGCCAAGCCATAACTAATGCTATCGTAATTATGCGACTATCATTTATATTCTTTTCTTTCCTTTTCTCCAGTTTGGCATTTTGAAATGGAGAAGTAATTACGGTTTTGTTGGCTCGATCAAGATGTAACAGTGCAAAAAATGTTAAATGCCGCTGTAGTAGAGGCTCGACAGATCCAGTCCCAGCTGATACCGACTGCAGCCGTCGGAGTCGGCGGACGTTATAATTCAACTTAATCGAAACGTGTCTCGGCTGACATCATTGGGAAGCAGAATAAATTAACAATGCAAATGCTTCCTACACTTATAAAAATAGCTGCCAATATACATATGTCTACAAATTGCTTAGTTGCAATGCCATTGCTTGAATCAACTCACCTTGGAATCTGACATGTTGACTGTGTGTGTGACGTCACCAGTCTCTGTGTGTGTTTCACTGTGTGCGCGCATGCTCAAAATGAATAGCGTAAACACAATTGTTTATTGGCTTTTTGCGCAGATAATACCCAAATTATGCATAAACATGCAAGACATAAGTAGCAAAAAAGTACTTATGGGAAATTATCACGTCTTGATACAGTATATCTCTAATGTATATTAGCTTATAAAGAATCGCTTTAATACAAATAATTAGTGTTTACTCTGGGCATTGATCTTGTTTTGTGCAGGAACAGACAACTGGAGGCCAAGAGAGGTACTTGAGCAGATATATAAGGGTACAACACCCATCGAATACAGTGCCAGAGGTGATATACAGGCGAGTGCTATCAATTGTGTACCAATCATCCTAAACATTGATATTTTATATATACAGCATTTTGATGCACAAAGTGGCAGTTAATTCAAAATACCAGGTAAATGCGGTATTATAATTACGACAGCTGGTGTTTGTCTTAAGGTTGCTTCCTTAGCTCAATTGTCCATCGCGAATCCGGTTAATTTATGTCCAGATGTGTTAATAGCCTAAAAAGTGTGTTTAATATGTTTAAAAATGCGTACTTTTTAAATTCTGGTTGTTAACTGTACATCTGGTAGCTTAATTGTGAAAGCCAATTCCCTGGCCAACACTTATGCCTAACTCCAATGCATTGAACTTACCGGTCTTGAAACGATAACGAAAACGTGCAGAACTTGTGTCTATTATGTTGTAGCCTTTCCCAAATACATATTTATGATTGGTAACTGTTTCTGGTAAAGTAGGCTACAGCCCTCCTTTTAGCTGATTCATTAGCATAAAACTGTCGAACGTGCCGCGTAAACAAACCGGCAGTCAGTTCGAGCCTGGCTGCACTTTGACGCGACACGTGTTTGGTAAATCGTTATTTCCCGACTCAAGTCCTACATAACTACTTTCCAAATGGATCCGTTCTTAACTAATTTTATAGTTTGCCTCCTGATTTCACCAAGCCAAAATAAAAACTATGCACAAACGAATTAGCATGGCATAGTGAATATTAGGTAGGTTTGCTTTTCACAAATAAGTCTGAAATGTGTGGAGCACAAAATCGAACTGATCATGATGGATTAATTTCTAAGCCTAGTTGTTCACTATCTGATTTGCAGTCGGCTGGGATGGTGTGCTTCTACATCATATCTCGAGGCATCCATCCCTACAAAGCTGATGGTGGTGGACAAGAGGAGGTAGGATTACAATTTCCGGTCGCAATTTTTTTCCGCTTTGGAATTTCGTTGTCATTTTGGCATTTGCATAAAAGTTTATATTTGGAGCAGTTTATTTTAACAAAATATCTTAAGGTTCCAGGATTCTGCTTATATGGTTTTGAGAACTGTCTAGTTGTTTCAGAAAAACAGAGTTTACTAACATGATCATGGCAGCCTCATAGTCGTATACGATACCGTATAGTGAGTTCGATTTGATTTTGACATATTAGATTCTCCACTCCAGCTAGCTCGCTGAATAACACAAGCCTCTTCCACGCCAGAACTGATGTGAGAACATTCTTCTCTTCGTTGTGATCACCTCATTGGTTTGTAGGATCAGGACACTGCTCCCTCTGTCAGGTATGCGAATGTGAATGGTGGCCACTTCCCCCTTTGCAACACTTTGAATCTTGATCATGTAGCTAAATTCATTCAACAGGATCTCAGTCAGCATGTTCAAACTGAATATCACTCTATTTATACTTGTGCTCATTGCTCTGGTGAACAAGATAAGAGTATGTGATGCTCACAAACCATCAGCCTATCACAGTGTGAACCAAGAAAAATTCCATGAGAAGTCCATGTTTTCTACACTTGGCACTGGATTATGTCTGTTCACCCAGGCTTTAGCAGACAACTGATGCAAACGCATTGGTTAAGTTGCCACTCGTCACAGGAAGAGGCTGGTACTTCTGTACCTATCCCTCCTTCTATTGCTCACCTCTTACGCCCCTGAACCTAACCCTGGTCCGTCCCACCGTTCCGAACTAAGCAACAGCCACTATCCCTGCGGTACCCGTGACATATCCGTCAGCTGGTCGGATAAAGGAGTAGTATGCGTCACTTGCATGATGTGGTTTCATGCCCGCTGCCAGAGTATCCCTACTCTCAGCTATGAGAAGTTGCACTTGGAAGACGTCCAATGGCACTGCGCTATCTGTGGCAACCCCAATAGTGCAACAGCTTTTGATCTTCATGGAGTCGACTGGTCTGGCAACTCTCATCCTTCAGCATGTGAAATCTCAGCCTCTGACATCTCAAGTCCAACACCAGCTGAGACCAGCTTTCAAACACATCACGCCTTCACTCCCACTAGGGCAAACCAGCAAAACAAATGGAAGAATTATGCCATTGCAAATCTTGACCGTGAACTTCCAATCTTCTGTGGGGAAAACGGCTGAAATACTAAATTTGCTTGATACCATGAAACCTGACATTTTGATAGGCACTGAGACCTGGCTGTTTGACGCAGTTCCGACAACGAAGTATTCCCGTACATATTCACCATCTACAGGAAGGATAGAGGCAGGAAAGGAGGTGGAGTACTGATTGCGGTTCGTAAGAAGAGCTATTTGGTACCCGAGCTGTCCACTGACTGCGAGATGATATGGGTGGGGGTGAAACTGCATGGCAGGAAAACCCTTTACCTGTGCTCCT
>CAXEFP010000934.1:0-29521 GCA_963995525.1 Escarpia spicata | reverse complement strand
GAGGAGATGAGAGGAGAGAGAGAGAGAGAGAGAGAGAGAGAGAGAGAGAGAGAGAGAGAGAGAGAGAGAGAGAGAGGAGAGAGAGAGAGAGAGAGAGAGAGAGAGAGAGAGAGAGAGAGAGAGAGAGAAACCTATATGGGTGGAACATCATTCAACAGCGTTTTACCATTTGACGTGTGACGAGAGTGCATTGTATTAAAGTGCTGTTGAATTAGATGTGTAAATAGTTATCGTTAGGTAAGTTTGTAATTACCGGCAGGAAACGTTTTGAGTGCGTTTTCTTTTTGATTGAAAATTAAACCAGAAATGACGTTAACAGGGACAAGAGATCAGTGGGAACAATGCGTAGTTAGGTAGAGTTGTTCTCGACGTTGTTCGTGTTTCTACAATTGTTTTCCAAGATACGCAATCTTCGTCAGACATGCCCTCGCTGACGTCATAAAATGGCGGGACTGGACTCTGCGTGTTATATAAAATTGAACACAATCTGCTAGAAAACCCAGTAGACCAAGCAAAACACTACATGTTCACGTAAACGTTATGATCAGTTTCTTCAAATGAAACATTCTTAACATATTGATATATAGTTTCTTCCCAACCACAATAAAAGAGTGGAATTCTCATTTAACATTGAAAAGACAATGCCAAACTGAGCTACCATACGTACTAACGTGATTTGCCCGTATGACATTTGGCCAGTTATTGATATACCGGGATTCACTGGCATTTTCGCCAGACCAAACCAAACCAGACCTGAGCCAGACCAGACCGACATCGACTAGTCCTGACTACTATCAACAAAGGAGCCTATATTTAGAGCGAGATCATTGCCGTCTACAATGAGAGTTTTTGTCGGCCATTTGGGATGCTGACACGTGCGTCTGTGCATATGTTCTGGCTTGACATGCCCCCAGATTGGCGGACAAACCGCTCCATTTACGTATTTTTTTTAACAATGGGAACAGCGCGCGCTAGACCATCTTGTATTGATACACGGTCTTTGCTATCAACGTAGTGGAAAGTTTTCACTTTTACGTGATTATGACGTCACGCCGGCTTTGAATATGGCTCAGCCGGTATCGATTGGTGTAGTGTATACACTGCAGTAGAGGTAGTCTGGTTTGATCTGGTGTAGTCTGGTGTGGTGTGTTTTGGTCTGGTCTGGTCTGGTCTGATTTGGTCTGGTCTGATCTGGTCGGGTTGGACAAAAAGTGCCAGTGTATCCCGGCCTTAGATAAAGTCTGTTGACGTTGACACAAGGGCTTTGTCAGCTCGTTACCTTCGGGTGGACATCCAGAGCCGTCGAAGCCACACTTGGGCGTGTCTGGGGGCGGTTTGTCTCGGCCTCCTGCCCAGTGGATCCTCTTGTTAGGCACGGGCTCGTAGATCTTACGGTTGCCGTAATAGTTGGCTACGACCTGCGCAGAAAGGAAGGTGAACAAATTAAGATATCGCGTTGTTAGATATATGGCTGTGGGTGAGAGAAATCTAGACTTTATGCGGCATGGAGAAAGGCGGGGAGAGAAAGGGAGAGACGGTTGTAGAGAGGAGAAATATGAGAGGTAAGAGGAGAAGAGTGAGCGAATGGAGGAGATTGGGGGGTAAAGAGGTTAGAAAGAGGGAAGAGAGGTAAGAGGTAAGAGGAGAGGGGTGAGATAAGAGAGGAGAGGGGAGAGAGGAGAAAGGAAATAAATGAGAGGAGAGAGGAGATGGAGAGACGAGAGGGGAGAGGAAAGGAGAGAGGAGAGGGAGAGGCGTGAGAGGAGATGCAGAGGGGAGAGATATGAGAGGAGAGAGGAAACGGGAGAGGGGAAAGAAGCGAGACGAAAGGGCTGAGACAGAGAGACAGACAGGGATACAGTGACAGAAAAGAGAGGGGAGAGCAGGCAGAGGATGGAAAGAGTGGAGGAGTGCGAGTGTTGCTTGTTGGCGCTGGTATGCAGCCGGTTTAACCAACCTCCAATGCATTGTCATGTGAATAACAATGCCATGTCTCCAAGCGTCGCTGCTGGATGACTACCTGGCGATTAGCGGAATCCCTTTTTGCTATGGTGTTTTCTACATTCCTGTCACCAGGCTTGTTTGTTTAAATGTTCTGTCCTTGGCGCTAACTAATGTCTTAGGGAGTTGCGTTCCAGGGACGACCGACAGTAGGAATGGCCTATTATGGCCTGGCTGAGTGTGTTTAGAGTGGAATTGCCACGTTGAGGGGAGATGTTGATGCTCACGAGATACCATGCACAACACGAGGTACATGTAATACGTCATTGAGTCGATTGGCTGTGTCCACTTGTACTACCACGTGCAGCTTTGGTTTGTGACAACTTGGTTGGTTGGGTCACGTATTCCTCACATAACCGAGAAATGACTGCCTTTGTCTTATATAGCATTCTTGTAGGCATCCATACAGAGACCCCCTGTACTTTCCGCATCCAACTTTGGCTATCGTGCCGTTTGTTGACGTGACACTTGCTAGATATCATCGGAAATACAAATAAATGCTTGATTAATAACAAAGCATGGCATAACGTATAAAAATTATCCCACGGCAAATCCAATATATGTTTTATTAATGTATTTTCCCGATCATGTGGCATCGCATACATGCCGGGTAATGGTGTAGCAATTTGTTTCTGCGTGATTACAAAGCTGTCGTTACATATACGTGTAGCAATCTGTATCACAGTTACCTCGACTATTGTTAAACTGTTAGTCAGTTCTTTGACTTCCGGGTTAAGTGTTGTATGCAACAATAGGTTTGTCGATGCTAAATAACGCTTTCTTGTTATAATATTAATAATATTGATTAAACTGCGGTGATATTACGATATCACTGATTGAAAACAAGTTGGACAAGGGGAACTAATCATTGCAATTGCTTGATGTATTGATCCTGGCTAAGTTATTGCTTGGCGTGTCTTAATAGCCATGACACACGGAAACAGTTAATGTGTTGATTTCGATATATCGTTCCGATATATCGCTGGACGTCGCGTCGTTCAACGATTTAAAGGTGTTTAGCTCATCTAAGTTACTATTGCAAATGAGTCTTTTTGTATGCTTTTTCGAATCTATCACAAACAAATTCCTTGACATTCCTTAACATGTAACCAGCACGCTGTACGTGCTCCCAGCAGACCCGACGACGTTTCATTTATCGCATTTCTTACATATAAACACCTTGAATAGGTTGATCATGCAAATGGTGCATGTTTCAGTGCCTCACTTAGTACCCAGCGGATTTATCAACAACGCAACGCAAAACGTTTTCCAGATTCTGCTGGTCTGTGACTTTTAGTTGAACTGGATTGGCTAAATATTTCTCTACCCAATTCCTCGACAAGACTTTATATCCTAAATTGTTCAAATGTAAAAGTTTCGTCCAAATGTAAAAGTTTCGTCGTGTGAATTACACTGCACAAGCTACACTCATATGAAGAACGTGTGCCTCTCGATGGCGTTATGGCACTATGAACATATGGCTCTAGGTACGGTGAGCCAATTCGCGTGAGTATAAAACTAAAACATGCATGGATGATACATCACATTGTGTAATCGGATGCCTTTTCCACGTGACGTCTATGTCAAAGGAAGTAGAAGATCCCACGGTTGGACTGACCGTTTAACCTATGGTCTTAAATACGCAACAATACGTTGCCAATGATGCACATAAACTATACAAACAGTACACACATGCACTGTCCGTGTCTAATGGCTATTATATATGCGATTTCTTTTGATACAAGTGACATGAAAAAGAACGCTATGTTTACGAAAGTGAGTCGACTACGAAATCGGCTGCTTTCACACGCGATCTCTGTCCGGTTTCTGGGAACACGGCACGAGTTCACCGCATCATAGACGCCCCCGAGTGCATCGCTGCATGCGCAAGACAAACAAACGCTGCAGCCATTTTGTCTCGCATTGTGAGAGTGTGAGAGAGGCGGCCATTTTGTCGACCTTTTTGGCCGTAAAATGTGGACGTGTTTGGTAGAGTTCTGTGCTGTAGGTGCAGAGGTAAATGTCGTGGAGAAGATGATGATGCATTGTGGGTGGTAATATTTTTACTGAACAACATGGAGGTCGTTATACAGGGATATTTGCCACAATTATTTTAACATGTTCAAAACATCTAACAACAGTTCATCAGATACATGCTGCGGAGAATATCATAACCGAACAATATAAATGGTGCCTGGAAATAACTGATTAGCACCAGTAAAATATATCGGTTGTATCATGCGTTTGACATGAACTGTAACAATTTCGCAGTGGGTGTCATCTAACCAATAACCCTTCCGCATCATGATTTGAGTATCGGTGTGTTAGTCTCACCTCGAATTTGCCGTTTTCCGGGTTCATATCGAGCAGGGAGTAGTCGGCGTTCCTGTCGCCGTTTGCATCGATGCTCACAGTGCCCGTGATGCCTGAAAGTAAAATCAAACACAACTAGAATTATTATATTATAACATTCATAGGTGTCGTTAATGGGGGGTTTGAGGGGTTCAGTCCCCAAAAATGTAGTTGGGGGAGTTGAGATAGGAATAGCTCTTAATATGAAGGTGGGTGGATCTTGGGGTGCAATTTAGGTTTTGGCCAGCCTTAAGGTGAGTGAGCGTCTCAGTCCACGTTCCTAAGCCAATGTATTTACTGTAAAATTAGATTCAGGGGTGCTTGAGCTTTCCAGCGGGAAACGTTAACTCGTTAACTCGTTGGCCAAATCGTTCAATGTTGACAATGGCACGAGCAGCAAAAGGAACGGTCACGGCTCGCCATGGTGCGTCATGGCCACGCCGACAGACACGGTGGAGACCAACAGAAGACCCCGCGTACCAACCAAACAGGTGCACGCGTTGTGTAACATAGAAAAATAGATTTCCTTAATTCTCTTACTCTGCTACTCTGACCAACAATAATAAACACAATAGTCGAGGAACCGATTAGGAGCGAACCGGGGGGATGAAAGTGCCGACTAAGGAAGTTTTCGCATTTGACCAAATGGATTTATTCACCGGCGCTGTGTGCATTAACGGATGGGCGATCGTTCACAATCACAACACCGGAATTATGCACTTAATATTAGCCCCGTAGAGTGGCCTGGGTATAGTGCACGGGAACCGTAGACACCGACGCTGATGGTTCCGTGTTTTGTTGCCAGGGCGCAGCAGTGCAGCGTGTATGACGTACGACATATTAACGTGAGTCGGCCCGTTGTGATCATCATAATACCGTTGTTAGCCTAACCCGTGTGACCCGTAGTGCGTCAGCAGGCGAAAATATCGTTTTTTTGCTGCGAACAAATGAACGATATATTATAACGCAACCAGTCGGAATCGCATACGGGTAAGCGAACCGATAAAAAGGTTCTTTGAAGCAGCCGCTGGCGGGGCACGGCTGGGCCACGGGAGCCTGTGTGCTTGTCGTACCAAAGCACATCTGCCGTACGTCATTGTTAACTTGAGTGCACCAACGTGTCGTCGCAAAGTCGGTGGTCGCAGTCTGGTGCAGCGACCTTTCACGTCCTTACATCAATCACACAGTTGTCAACATGCCTATTTGTTAAACCTCTGCCGAGTGCAGCACTTGCCTTCAAAGGTGCGGTTCCACATTCGCTTAGTGATCTCTTTGCCGTTGCTCGCGTTGTACCCGTCCGCCAATGTCTCGTTGAGCGCGAGGGCATAGAGAATGACTGCATCATGGAAGGCGCCGACGAAACTGTTGACCTGTTAATGCAGACGAGAAGACGCATTCAAATACTGGAGGAGTTATGTGAAGACACACGTCCCCTAAGTAGATCGCATAACATTTTCTATTACGTTGTTGGCGGTGTGCTTGGGATTTCAAGAACTTTCCGTTTACTTCCAGGCTATCTTATAGATAATCCGAGGAATGTGTAAGGCTAGAAATATTTGCAGTTGGCTTCCTGTACGATATCGTATAATATGTAAGATCTGTACCATTACATACCAGGCACTGTCCAGTTAGCAACCATCATTATCTTACCTACTTTGTATTCCTAGAGTCAACACTAACATAGGAACTAGGGCTTTTTCTGTTGCTCCACCAACTCTTTGGAATATGCTCCCTCTTAGTGTTAGATCAGTTGAAAATATAAAACTTTTCGTTACAACCTTGCTTATCCACCGTAGCTCTCTAGCGCCTTGACACATCTGTTGACAACTGGAATACTACTTATGTATTTTGAGATTGACCAATCCTTTTGCTTTTATGCGCGGTGTCCAAGGATTTAGGCGCACTAGAAGTTATCTTCTTCTTCTTATTATTATTATTATGAACTGCTGGACAGTGTGGACAGGTTAAGTAAATCTAACGTCATTACGTTGAATTAAGAATACAGTGGTGTGCTTAAGACAGCAGTGGAACATTTAATTGTCACTTCGTATAATAATATAGCACACCAATCCAAGACGACCCACCCGGTTGTTAATGTAATTGATGAAGACAATTATTAGGTGTTGCATACCCAATATTGCAGGATTCTTTAAAAAAAATTCTGCAGAAATGTATGTGCACAGGTTTTGATATTCAAACTACTCTGTCAGCATTAACACACCACAATAGCCTGTATATCAACGTGTCTCTTTTAAAATCCATTTAAGCACAGTGGATCACACGGAACGGTGAACGAAAACAACGTCGAGAACAATAACTCACAATATAGGAATCTGTCATAGAATGACGTAAAAGATATGCATCTATGACGTGATAGATGCAATCGTCGCATGAGAGCGGAGCGTAATCTAGAATGAATATCTAACAGGAGGCGCCAACGCTAGTAACAACGACGGCGACCAAAGTGGTGGCGATGGAGGTGATGTATCTCGTTAAAGCTGCTGCCTCCTCGGTTAAATGATCCCATCGAAAATCAGGTTCGTAAATGTTATGGCATGTGAATATAGTTTAACTATGAATAGTCTAAATGACTTACGCAGTCAGTTTCATAAGAGAGCAACGCTGTGTTGTGTTGGTTGTCAGATCGGGTAACTTTAGGGACTGTGTGAGACTAGTTTTATTTTGTACTGTAAAAAGGCGAACTATATATAGCCACATTTGCCATTTTCGGCTCGGTCGAACAAAAACTGATTTACTAGTTTGCGGGATGGTTCTGTTAAAACTAAATAACAAATTCACAAAATTAAGCTGGTATGTCGTAGTCGAGAGTATAGATAGGTTTGATTTGTGTGTGAAACGAGTATGAAACGAGAGTAATAAAAACCGAATTGAGGGAGGCAGCTTTAAAGGACCAATATGATATGTATAACAGATTGAGATGGGCATGGCATGTATAGATAATGGAATTGAGGATACATTATCAATTGAACATGGAAAACATAATATAGGGTGATAGCCGTAGAGGAAGATTAAAATGAAGACTGAAACTGAAAGGCCGAGGAGACACCTCGAAAGGGCAGGTGTCGACAGCAGAGAGGCAGAGGAAGAGAGTTACAGAAGATCGGGATAGGTGAACAGATAATGACGTCTATAGGACGGAATGCACGTGATGATGTGGCCCGCAATACATAATCAGTTCAGTTATCAGGCCTGTTACTGGGTCCACTGGACCTGTTGGAATCTGAATAAATACAATACAATACACAAAATATATCAAACATAATTCGCTATATTTGTTTAATGAATATCCAAAACGCATTATTGCTTTCAATAGATTTTGCTTGGTATATATGCAAGGCAGACACACAATGTTACTGTCATTGTCAATATTTGTAAAGAACATTTCATTTTGATGTCATAATAAACATTAATAGCTCATATTGTCAACAGTATCAACATCTTTATAAAACACGTGTACACCTTCCATTTGACATTGTATAACCAAAATATCGTCAACAGTGTGATTTGGCGGAATTATCTTGTAGGTTTATTTAACATAAGCACTGTGCTTCGAAGCAGTACTCAACAACAAATGTTTTACGATTTCTCCACAGTCTGCATTTACAGGTCACATCACAGTTAGCCAACTGTAGACATGTGGTAATAGCTTGCGTGTCCAGAGCACCCGGGTCTGGTATAGGCCCTACACTTATTTTGTGACAACATTGACCGCCTATTTTATCAAGCTGCGAGTAAGAAAACTACATTCATTTGTGGCGATTCAGTATAGAATTATTACATAATGTCAACTGTCTTGCTCAGAATTAAGACACACCAAATGTTACAATAACTATCTAATATGCTTCCATCGAGTCCAGTGATGCTTCTGTTACTTACATGTTGACACTTTGGAGGTGTATCAGGTGGTATTTATAATATTATGTAAAAGTAACAATTGAATAATTCAACTGTTCCTATTCCATTGCACATGACTATTCCACCACGTTGGCGTATAAAAAGAATACCTGGCAACTGTTGTGATTTTATGTTGAGCTACTGCACACGAGGGGAGAATGAGAAGATATTTACAGCAAGACGCGACGTTGTCACAACAAGTACATGAGTTCTTATAAATTTGTTTTTGAATATAGTTTCTTCATAATAGTGTATATGCGTACATGTATAAATATATATTTGAATGTATGTTGAACTTTTATTAACGGTTAAAGTAAGTCATTTAATATGCTGATAACGTGATGTCAATTGTTTTGTTATTTATATTTATGAGGTGGCTCCCATGCTAGCGACGTTATGTGTGTCTTAATGGGAGACTTTCCGACGTTACCTATTATTTAAATTATTCGAGACATTGTATGTCTAAACAGGTCAAGTAAATTGATTCTGAGTTCTAAAATTTCACCCCCCTCCCCCGAGCACCAACCTCCTCCTTGCCGTAGATATGGTCTCCGTAGAGACCCCTGGCGCGACGTTTCACCTCTTCCGAGAACTTGTGGTAGGCCTTGCTGTCTGGCTTACGTAGCGTCACCGTCATTAGGGCCTGGTAGGCGCGCCGAGCCTTCTCGTTGCGATCCGCCGTGTCGTTCTTCCGGTACCACGGCTGCTCGATCTGGTTCTTGCTGAAACCGCAAACATATCGGAATTGAAGACAGTCATGGAAACGAAAAGAAGATGGGGGAATCAAGAGAAGAGATCGGAAAAATATACAAAAATAGGAGAGATTGTTAAAGAGAGTATAAAAGTAGAAGACTGTGTTAGATGAAGAAAACCGTCGTTAAGATTGAGATACGATGTTTAAAGAGTTAGTGTGAACAGCCGAGACTGGAACGTATCCATCACGTGACCTATTGCTTAGCAAATGCTCTGTCAAGCCATCAAAAATGGATGCATTGGTGGCAAATGCAACGCTTGGCGGAGGACACGCGCAACGTGTTGATTGTGACGTAGGCAAACCACGACTTACATGATATATTAGTTGATCTACGTTGCCTAGCGAAGCCTCCGTCAAGCCATCAGAAAACACGTGGTGGGTTCGGACATTCCGTCGTATATTTTTTGTTGAAATTCTGGTCATAAAAATCTTTCTTTATAACAAAAACATAAGGAAAGTTTCTGAAGTGACAACTGTATGCAGGAATGTTAGATAGTACCGTAATTCACGTATATAACCGTTATCGACATTGCTGGCAAAGGCAAAGCTTGACGGAGATCACGCGCAAAAAATCGATTGTGACGTAGGAAAACTGCGAATAGATGAAGAAGAGGAGGGCGGGACGGGCCGGGTGACGTGGCTCCACCCCACTAGGGACCAAGCAGAAGAAGTAGCATTGCGGGCATTTAGTTTATGTCACGTAGAAATTAAACCGTTGGTTTGACGGAAACATGGATGACGCACAACCTAACTCGAGTTATGTTAAGATATGTCATAACGATAGCCTGGAGAAAACTTTCGTCAATAAATTTCTCAGTTACATCCAGTTACAGAATTTGATTGGAGTAGCGACTCACTGGTTTAATAAAACACCACATCACTGTTTGTCACATGGTTATGTATATAATACATAATGCCCATAATTAATACACAACAAGTGTTAGTATAACTAACTCATGTGCACCCATCGAGTTCACTGACACTACTGTTAATTACAATTTGGAAGTTTAGGGAGTGGTATTTTATTTTAAAAAGTAATAATCCAAGTAAATAAAAAAATCATATTGACATGTCCAAATTTATAAAGAACCATCCTGAAGAATATCTAGTAATAATAGTCAAAGTATTTCTATTCTGATGTGCCCATAACTGTATTCTGGCATGTCACATTGGTGTGAGAACGGAATACCTGGCAACTGTTGAGGTTTGGTGTAGAGATATTGACACATCTATCAAGTGATATCACTCACACCGTAGTTTCGCGCATATCACGCACGCTGCCTAGCGACGATAACGCTTTCTCAGGTGAGTTGCAGACCTATGAAATATTACACGTCAAACAGACCCGTTTTTTCCCCGAAACGTTTGTTGTGTTTCGTTTGTTTTGATTGCGAGGCAGTATCTGGGCAACGTTTCTCCGGCTTGTTGCGTCATTGGTCATCACTCAAGTTAAAGAATCGCCGGTCGTTTTCCGCAGCAGCTGAACATTGTATTAATGATTCGCGTCGAATTTATCAACACGTCTGATTTGTTGCGTTGCCCGGAGCACGTCATTTCCGTTCGTCTCAGTCACGAGAAACACAGATTGCCGATGTGTTTATATGTTTTACTGATGATAGATTGTAGCGAACAGGACAATATCGAAGGAAGACAAAAGTCCCGAGTGAGAAGACCGATATGAAGAAACACCGGAAAATGAAAGAAGTTGGAAGCAGCGCGAGATGGGCAGGATACGTGCAGAGAATGACCGAAGAAAGACTGGCAAACAGAAGATCGCGGTAGAATAAAAAGTGGAAGACCAAAAAAAGGAGAGGCAGAGTAAAGCGAAACCTTGACGGACATGTACACACGACCGACAATGGAAGACCACAGCAGAAGATCGAGAAAGAAGAAGAGCATTAATAAACAAGAAGATGCTACTGAGTGGTGCGGATCCCATCCCGCAACGGAGCAAAGAAAGAAGAAGATTCTAATCAACGTTCGATCTATACTTGGGTGCATCTTCCGAGAAGTTTTCTTTAGTTCACGATTATGTTATACCACGTATCGTGTCAATAATAATATTATTTGGATCTGGCGTATATTAAATAAACTATTATTATTATTATTTATTTATTTATTCTTAATAATAATAGTAAATAACTTCTTACGCGCCAATATCCTCAGACAATCCGAGCTCAGTGGCGCACCAAAACGAAAGGATTAAGCATTCTCGTACTCGTGTGATAGGCGAAAGTCGTCAACAAATGGATGGATGTGCTAGGAAGCTAGGGAGGATAGGCGATATTGAAAAGATAGGTTTTGAGGTGACGACGAAATGTAACAATATGTTCTGCTGATTTAACATTAACGGGAAGCGAATTCCATATAGTGGGCGCTGCAACTGAAAAAGCTCGAGTTCCAGCCTTTGTCTTAACTCTAGGAACAGATAGCAACTTCGAACTAGACGACCGAAGTTGTCTAGTTTGTCTAGCTGGTGTGAGCATTGAGTGTAAATAACTAGGTTGTTTGGATGAAAGGGCTTGGAAGTGTCACTCAGCGGGATAATCGAGGAGATTGTGTGACTACCCTTGCTAAACAATTTTGGACTCGTTGTAATTTTGCAATATCCTTGATAGCAATATTATGAAGGAGGGAATTGCAATAATTCAATCTGCTGCTAACAAGAGCTGTTGCGATAGTCTTAGCGACAGAAAGTGACATATGTCGGCGAATGCGGCGAAGATCACGGATATGATAAAAACAGCAACGGCACGTTTGGGATATGTGTTGTCTGAAATTGAAGTCGCAATCAAAGGTCACTCCTAGATTCCGTACTGATGCTGCTGGTGTGATATTTGGACTGAGGACGCATGTTGGAAAAAAATCATTAAGTTTACCTCGCTGCATTGGAGTACCAATGATGAGGAATTCAGTTTTGTCTGCATTTAACTTCTTCTTCCTTTCTTCTTTGTCTGCATTTAACTTCTTCTTCCTTTCTTCTTCTTATTATTATAATAACAACGACCCTGATCAAACAGTAACGTATATAGTAACGTGTATTAACTATGCAACTGCCATATTATTCTAGTTGTCCGATAACTATTTTTATATTTAACAATATGCCTACCAGTCGTTACGGTGCCGCAGCGTAACGTATTGGGTGGTATCACGTGTGTCACTGCGCAGAATCAAAGTACACGCGGTTCGTGTAAACGCGACAGATTCCCATTCATCGTAGGTCGATAGTCAAACAAAGCGAAACAAGCAATATGCGCAATCGAGGTGAAACAATATTGGCCCAAGGCGCTTCGTGCACACACATCTTTATTTGTTAAGCTTTCCTTTAATGATCAATCATTGTCGCTAGTGAGTTCGCTACTCGGTGGATTCTTTCAGTGTTCGATATTACTCCAGGCCACCGACTTTGCACAACGGAAGGTCACCATGCAGACCGCCAACTGTTCATCTCATTCGTTGAACACTATTTTCCTTCTGAGACAACCAGTTATATGTGCGGAGTATGGTGGAGTAAAGGTACAAGCGCTGAACCGTAGGCCTTGAAACATTTCGCGGCATGAATTGATGGCACTGTTTACGTGCGACATCTGAAGAGAGGCGTCATCATACCAGCTCAATGGCGTCTGAGCACGAGAGACAACTCGCGTTGAACCTCTCCGTCGCCGATATGAATGACAACGGTTTGAAAAGCAAGTGTAATTGACGTATATATGACGCATTGTCCCCTCCGGCATTTGCACATCAGCGTTAGATGGCAGCGTGGGAACAGGGTCACGACGTGGATGAGACCACAGACACGGTACAAGGGTGAGTAGTGCGTCATTCCCCCCCCCCCCCGCACTCTTGCCGTAGAACAATACATCGACTTCTTCACTGTTTGCTACCTAGTCGGTGGATTTACGAACGCTCAGTGTCAAATGAATGTATTTCGATTACATATCGCATTTCTCTATCGAATGACTCGCCAATTGACGCGTGTGATCCTGCGTGTCGTTTCTTCCTTTCCACTGCACATGCTTCGCCGACTTCGCAGCAATTTGCGCAATAAAGAACGTAATTTATGAGTTTGGCTTTTATTGAATTTCGCCCTCCTGATGATAGATTGGGTTTTTAGCAATGTCAAAAGAACTCGGTACGTCCCAGCAACGATTTCGGCCTCGGCGTAGCTTGTCACGGTAAAGGGAAATCGTCGTGAAACACGAGAAGGCTACGACGTAGACTTCCTGCCTGCCGCCATAGATTTACGCTGTATCGATACATAGATGCAATGAAAGTACCAGCCGCGTCGGAGAAGAATATAACGATAACGTGTAAGCGGTTTATGACGTAAGCATCTGCGTCCAGCAGCAATGACCGCGAAATGTCAGATCGATCTGGGATTCTAAGAGCAGTCGCTGCGTGTGTGGCGTATTTACGGCATTGCCTAGGAATAACGGCACCAACTGACCAGTAGTTTTTAATTACGCATCGATTTACATGTCAGCGCCGACTGATAGCTCAATGTGGCCGCCAGGCGATCCAGCCAATAACACCAAAGTACAGCCGCTTGAGCCGCCACCTGTGGAATGCACACAAGCATGCTGTTGTCCCAGAAAACGATCGGTGGTCGACGAAACTATAGATAGTAACGTAGATTCAAAATAGACTGGTAAATAGACCTATACAAATTCAAATGATTCAGTGGGAGAAATTATTGCGTTTTAAGAAAATATAATTAATCATTACCCGAAATAAACTATTTGACAACTTTATAGCTGCATAGTAGCGTAGATCCAAAACAGACTGGTAAATAGACCTATATAAATTAAAACAATAAATGTTTGTGATGTTTCATGCGTTTTTGTTTGCCTATATATATATATATATATATATCTATATGTATATATAAATATACATATGTATATATAAATGTTTGTGATGTTTATTGCGTTTATATATATATATATATATATATATACATATATATATGTATATATATATATATATATATATATACATATACATATATATGTATATATATATATATATATCTACTCCCTACGAGATCGTTACCTTGCGTGCCTCCGTGACCCTGCGAGCTACGCCGGTGGGAGTCTTAATTGTACTCCTGGCAGGGTCACCCATACCGGATTGGTTAAAGGGTACTGGTTAGACTAAAATCGATCTCCTGGCCCTCCAGGTTGGGGGTTGAGCGTAGGGTTAACAACCCTACCTCTTAAAAAAACAGCTTGTTGCAGAAACTCGTAAAAGAAAATCAACAGATCCCAGCCACCAAGGAAGCTTGAGGCACCAAACCGGTATGACCGATGCTAATGAAAGCCGCAAGGAAGCTAGTAGCGCGAAGAATGCTGGGCTGACCTGGGGCACAGCAGCAAGGAAAGCCCAAGACAGAGGGGTCTGGCGAGATCTTGTGCGAGTCTTATGTGCCAACACGGCACGATAAGTAAGTAATATATATATAAATATATATATATGTAAAGATTACACATTTTCTTAAAACGGAACAATTTATCTCACTGAATCGTTTGAATTTGTATAGGTCTATTTACCAGTATATATATATATATATATTGGAAACAATATTGAAAATTACAACGATTGAATTTGTTATAGTTATATTTACAATTAGTTGCTATTTATACAATGAATAACGCATTAGTTAGAGTAGTGACTCTGACCAACAACAGAATGTGGTCGTTCGTCCAAACACAGAATCACCCAGACGCAATCCCATAGACTGCCATGCTGCGTAGATGTGGTTAGGTGACGGAGACTTGTATGCCGTTCACGTGTAAGGTGACAGGATTGGATTGCTGACCGTCGCGTGTGTTGTGGCTAGCACGCCGATCAATCGGTCAATAAGCTTTCACGCCGCAGCATCGCTACCATTCAGCCGATCGTCGAGTCACTTTCCCGCCAATTCATTAGCACAATGACGCGTTGACGTCGCCTTCACGCGCCAAATAACAGGAATGTTATTCACGTCTAATCTAACTTCCGTCCTTTGTGTGTGGTCGACGATTTCGCTATAAATTATTCATATGGACGCTGTTGTCTGTCCCGTCAGGTCGACAACTAAATGAAAAGTTGTGTAAAGTCGGGGGGATGTTCTCGCCGATAGAACGAATGTCAAGCCGTGCTGGTCATGAAAGGGGGACTCGTGGACACGTCCTCACGTCGGCGTTGTCTTGGTCGTGATTGATTAAGTCTTTATTGCAACATCACTCTACTCTGGCGCAGGTGTCGAGTCTTCTTCCTTCTTCCGTAGTTGCTGAATATGAGTCTAAGTGAATTTATCGTTTTTACAGCAAGAGTGAACAATGTAATTATTGGTCGTACGCGTGGTCCCTGCATGCCATGCGTGCTTACGCGCGCGCATACGTGTGTTCATGAATGTGCGTACGTGTGCGCGCATGCATGTATTCGTATATGCATGTATGTATGTATGTACGTACGCATGCATATGTGTGTGTGTGTGTGTGTGTGTGTGTGTGTGTGTGTGTGTGTGTGTGTGTGTGTGTGTGTGTGTGTGTGTGTGTGTGTGTGTGTGTGTGTGTGTGTGTGTGTGTGTGTGTGTGTGTGTGTGTGTGTGTGTGTGTGTGTGTGTGTGTGTGTGTGTGTGTGTGTGTGTGTGTGTGTGTGTGTGTGTGTGTGTGTGTGTGTGTGTGTGTGTGTGTGTGTGTGTGTGTGTGTGTGTGTGTGTGTGTGTGTGTGTGTGTGTGTGTGTGTGTGTGTGTGTGTGTGTGTGTGTGTGTGTGTGTGTGTGTGTGTGTGTGTGTGTGTGTGTGTGTGTGTGTGTGTGTGTGTGTGTGTGTGTGTGTGTGTGTGTGTGTGTGTGTGTGTGTGTGTGTGTGTGTGTGTGTGTGTGTGTGTGTGTGTGTGTGTGTGTGTGTGTGTCATTGGGTCACGATGTGTCAGTATCACTATGTGAATTGTCATTCTATGAAAATGCACACGTTTGTGGGTTGATGGGAATCCTTTTACGAGAAACACACAATCATAATATTAAGATCAAATAAATTCTAACCATACTGAGAAACATGGAAACGTGACGGAACTTAGCCAACGGAAATGCTTGCTTCTAGAGAAGTACGTGCATGCAGCGGTGTAGGAAGCGGCCATGTATTCTAGCAACTTCTAACTGGATCTGCAGTAGATTGAATGACCACCACAAATAATCAAAGCAAATGAACAGCAGAAAGAAACCTGAGTACAGAAGTATAAGATGTCACCACGCAGTGAACGCAGAAATAGGCGTACAGTTCAGCGTGCAAATCACATGACTGAATCAGCGCCGAAGACGCGGCGTTCCGGAAGATGTTTCAGGGCACCAATGCATTGTGGAGAAAGGTTAAATCGTCCACAGATCTCTTATGGTAATGCAATTTGCTAACACGCTGATTACACGAAACGAGGTAAAGACGTTTGAGCGGCAGTTTTATTTAGGCGCTAACACAATCAACACGGGCAGGACGCACGTTCGTGTGCACGCACGCAGCACGCACGCGGGGTCCTTGCACGCTGCGGTGTCACCACGTCCACACTCCACGCACGGCTTCCAGTCTCGCTATCAGGGGGTCAGACCACAGTTAACCTTCCTGTTGTGTTTCACTTCAATAATATTTTTATAATATGAAAATGGTGATACAGATTTGAAATTTGAAAGGAACTTTTACGAGAAATGAGTGCGATAGCCCAGGCACATTAGCAGGTTGCGTGCTATCATGTATTGGCAGTGAAACGACGCATATTTGGAAGAGTATAGTCGGTGTGGAGTAATTTTTGCCATTTTATTTCATAAAGAAAAACATGGCTATTTTGTCAGTATTTATGAGAACCGTGTGTGCATGCGATTTAAAAGGGCTTGAGGTACGTGATTTGGACGAACGAAATTTGATCAGCACATCAATACTATGATGGCAGTGGTTGTGGAGAAATTTCAGTACAGTTTTCTGCTAACCTGACAAAAAGAGAACATGGCCACCAATGGTAAAGTCAACAGTAATCTGTGCCCTACCGATGGCTGCCTAGGTAGGTGCTTTGGCTTCGATCGAGAGGGCCTTGCCGCAGTGGCACGCAATTGTAGAAGTGTTATCGGATAATTGCCAGGCTTATGTTTGTTTGATATTCGCCGTTCGTTGTTTGGCAATCGACATAACGTGTAGGGAGGATACTAGCGATGGGCAGCAAATTAACTAGCGCGGCGCTGGGCGTAATGTCACAGTGCGCGAATACGTCTCATTTGTGACCGACGCACGGCTAAGAGAGATGGACACACACACGTCAATAAACACGGGACTTATCGGTGGTGGTAGATGCATTGGCGTCGGAACATAGTGAATATTGGGGGCTGAGGTTCTAAAAAAACCTCCTTTTGTATCCCCATTCAGGCTCACCAAAACCCACCTTCAGGCTCCCCAGAAACCTCATATTGCATCCCCCTATCCGAGACTCGCCAAAAATGACCTTCAGGCTCTCCAAAAACTTCAAATTATACCCCCTTCAGGCTCACCAAAACTAATCTTCAGGCTCTCCAAAAACCTCAAATTGCATCCCCAGACGCTCGACAAAAACAACCCTGAGACTAAAAAAAATCAAATTGCACCCCTCCCCCCGAGGCTCACCATAAAAGGTTCAGGCTCAAAATGTTGGGGAGGCTAATCCTATCTCCATCTGAGCCCCCTCCCTCCAAGCCCCCTGTTCCGACGCCTGTGTAGATGTGGTAACACAGGAACACGCTGGTGAATGGCAACGGACGTAGAGACAAATGGTAGAATGAGAGATGACCAACGCGAGACAGACAATGAGACATACATGGGTTGGAGATAAACCAATTACTGACACTAGCAAAATGCATGTAATCTGGTGGGATGCTTTGGTAGTTGACAGTCGTGATAGTAATATCATTACACGATCACCGTAACACGCTCGTTGTATGTCCAAAATGACGAAGGTCTGATAGAACGCGAGGTTCCTGTCCACCGATACGTCCTACTCGTGATAGTGTAGAAGTGTCCAATAGTATTCGTATTGTTATTAGATGCATTATGGTAGACATAAGCATTATTGTGTTAGCGTTTACTCTATGACGCAGGAGCCGTTTTCCCGAAGTTTTTGCTGTGCGTGCGTGGTTCCTGCGATTGTTAGATTACGTTTTACATATTACGCGCAGATTATGGTTTACGTTCCGAACAACTGACTTATCCCATAACAAAGTGAGAATCTTGACATAATTGTGTGGTATTTTGAAAAGATATAGGTCTTACTTCCTATTCGTGGGGTTGCACACGCGCACACGCGCACACGCGCACACGCGCACACGCGCACACACGCACACACGCACACACGCACACACGCACACACGCACACACGCACACACGCACACACGCACACACGCACACACGCACACACGCACACACGCACACACGCACACACGCACACACGCGCACACGCGCACACGCGCACACGCACACACGCACACACGCACACACGCACACACGCACACACGCACACACGCACACACGCACACACGCACACACGCACACACGCACACACGCACACACGCACACACGCATACGGTTTCTCGATTATAGTTAGGTATATGACGACAGAGAAGTTACACACATCTATAGTAAATACGACGCAAACACGCATTGCCAGCGATATGCACTACTAAGTACATTCAGAGTGGAAACCGCATTTCAACCGCATCTATACCATCCAACATCGAGGCACGTCGTTATGCATAACACCTCCATTAGCACTCGGGCAATAATAACAATACTAATCATAAAACGTCAATAACGCCTAAATGCTCATGGACCTGGGCTCAGAGGAGCAATAATGCTGTATAATAAACCATGATATCATGAACATGGAAGCGCAAGAAGCCCCGGAGGAGGTAGGGTAGAAATGCTATTTCGAAAAAAATGCATCTTGAGATTTTGTGGAAGTACCAATAACATTAATGTGATGAGGATTTCGTTCCGGCTTTCTGGAGCAGCTACAGAGAAATTGCTTGCTCAGATTGAATTTAGTTCTAGGAACAATAAAAAGCTGCCTTGAGCGGGAGATTGTCTGAGCTGCCTATGGATATCTTAAGTATTCTTCTCCCAAAACTCGCATAAGACATAACTGTAATTTAAGTATTTCTCTATTTCGTGGGTTTATTTTCCTGTTCTTTCTTAACGATGTTCATTCGCGCCTTTGCTGAAATAGTTATTGTCTAGTATAATATGGCGGAACAATATTATGTAAATGGAGCAAATAATGGACAGACAGACAGACACCCAGACAGACAAACGGTCAGCCAGGCAGACATTCAAACAGGCAATCATGAGACAGGCAAGCAGACAGACAGGCAGACAGGCGGGCGGGCGGGCGGGCGGGCGGGCGGGCGGGCGGGCGGGCGGGCGGGCGGGCGGGCGGGCGGGCGGGCGGGCGGGCAAGCACACATACAGAGGATACACGAACACTCATACAGACCAAGAGAAAGGCAGCTAAATGAACACACATACTACTGGACAGAAATCCGTTAACTGCATGCAATTGTTACGTCAGAGTGGACTATTTTAGAGTCTGTCGTTACGTACGCACCTGCTGAACAAGTCGATATTGAAGAAGACGTATTCTCCATTGTCGAAATGCAACTCCGCCGCCTTGATCATGATCTCACGGACGGAATCCGGCGATGCACACAGCACGACGACTGCAAAGAACAATTGCGAAAGTTTAATAACAGCCTTTAAAATAAATGGTTATAAGAGCAGTTCTGTGTTTACGACATTACACGAATAACTATACGTTTTTACGTATATTACGGCAACACATACGTGTGCGCGCACACAATGTATAGCATTCAACGTGCATGGTATACTTTGGACACAAGGAGGCTGGAACACGCTCTATGAGCGGCTGGTCGTATAGGTTGATATTCAGAGAGTTGGCCACCGAGACGTCATTGATCAGTGCGAGTCCTCTTTCGGCTTTAGTAGAATGACGTGTACATAATGCATACGTGTATGCAGATGTTCCTTGGTGGTTATAGTCGATGTCAGATTACATAACAAGATCGACCGTTAATACAATAACAGGTATGAATGCTAACTTCAGCAGATACACGGATTTTGTTTGGTTAATTTCACCCGAGAGAAGCTTGCTTTATCCGTTTCTGTCTTATGCTGAGTTAGACCAAGCATCTGGTATTGCATATATTATAGTGTAACCATGAATACGAACCACCGTGTACCATTAATTCAATTCAGTAACTTTTTCCGGGATATTACATCCATGAACTTGTTCGCCCAAGACCTTTCCGACTTGAGGACATTTGCTGACGCCTTATTCTCTACTGGGAGCGAAGAGGATAGGTAAGGCAATTGCAGCCATAAAAAGTGTAGACTAGAGTGTAATGACTAAACGGTTAAAACACAGCAATTCTATCCAGTGATAACATAGTAGAGACAATACCTAGTCCATGATATTTTAAATAAAGAGTTCTTGAAAACCCAGACGTAACCATAATAAAGAACCACATTACAAGGCGCCGCCATTGAAGTGAAGATGTTCAAAGACGCTGCTACGCCGCGTCAGACTTGTTCGCTCGCGAAAATAATCTCTCTCTTTCCGGCGAGAGAGTCGCCAGTCGCAATTTACGTCATTATCAGGCAGCGATTTATACAGCCGAGCGGTCAGGTGCAACGCAAATTGGAAGAACACGTTGACCCTTCTAAGAGCATCAAGCGAGCGAGTGTTGAACCCCGAGGCATGTCTGATGGACACCTATCAGCGCCGCTAAGCTTGACGACGACAAAAGATCTAGCACCCGAGGAGACAGAGTCCGTAGGCCGACGGATGATATCGAATGAGCCCCGACGATCGGAGACAAGTGAGGCTTGCTCCAATATGCTCGGCGAGAAATAATGGTTTTCGGCGGAGCTATCAATTTAATGTAGTGGACGGTCAAAAGCGATTGGTGTTCAATCAATCACATTTGCTGCGTCGGCGTTTCTCACGGCTGTGGCAGGGAAGATCCGGGGATGAGGATCAATTGGTAATTAAAAGAACATCGCTCGCACGGCTGACATGTCGTGACCAGTGAACAAAAAGTTGATGTTTACAGAGGGCACGTCTAGCCGGGCAAGTAAAGACAGGAAGACGATATTTGACGCCGGACGTTGGCGGTCTGAACGTGTAATAATCACATCGATGAACCGAAGGAACTAGCGGTTTTACACCAACGCAAATATAGCGTGGTTATTGTCCGGATGTAGGACAAAGTCGTCCGTACGCAATTCCTCACCGAAACCCCCGCTACATTACACACGTGTGTGTATACTTGTATTGTACAGAGGACTTTAGCTGGGACACATGGTGTAAGAAATGTCCGCTTAAAATTAATACGTCTGTTACGAAGCATTACTGTGCAAACAATTGAGACAACCTGTGTGTTGCCATCCGTGATCACGTACACACAAGCAGACAAATAGAGCCAGATCATCGTTTACGGCGGTATCCGAACAACACAGTTGTTTGTGTGATAAAACGGCTTATTCATCATGACACTGCTGAACAATTATAAAGAAACGAAAGAGGTGGGATTTTGTTCTTTTTGCCCAGCTCTAAGGATATTAATAAGACGACGAAGAAGAATAAGATTAACAAGAAGAATAGAATAAGAAATAGGGTAGGCTTTTGTTCGGAGACGTTTTATCTAGTGACATTTTGACGTACACATTTTCAAACATACCACTGTAACGTTTAAACATGATAGATCATATTTATAGCATGACAGTATTCACCTTGATATAGTGGTGCATTTCTACGAATAACCACACAGTGCATATTTTCGATTGTACGCAGTAACGTATTGAAGGGGCACTGGGCCATGACCCCTTTGACTATGTGATCAAAATATGTGTATATGAGAGAACCAGGAGAAGAGGAAGACCACGACAGAGGTATGAAGACTGTGTGTAGGGACTGGAAGAGGAGAATGAGAGGGAGGCGGAGAGGATAGGGTGGAGACGGTGGATGGAGGCGGGTGGTGGAGATGTCAATGACGTAAGAAGAAAACTAGCATCACGTCTGACGATATGCAGAGGTAACGAGAGATGGTAACGTTGCAAATTAATGAGTTACTAAATTTGTTCACCTGCGGGCCTTGCCCAACCCCAGACCTCCCCCACCCCACATCTGAAACACCCCACTGACTGTAGGCACACGGGGGTTACAAGGCAGAAGTCGTGCTGCTGGGAGTCGCACTCCTAAGATGTTTTCGCCATTAGTCAGCCCGAACTGCGGGGGAGAAGAGAGAGAACCTTTGTTGGGTGCCGTAGAAGGGCTCACACTTGTACCCCTTGCGCAACAACCGTGGTTGCAGCGGGACTTCGCACATACCGCCGACCGTGGCGATGCCCGCCGTTGATGTATCGTTTCTGTAACCCCCGTCTCTCAACTGACGTCTTTTATGGAGTGATGAATGGCGGCGTACACAAAACCGCACTACGGTACGTGCGCATTCCGAAATAGAAAAACGTCGATTAATCAACGGTACATTTGGCAGGATTAAGTGGGGTGTTTCACGCGAGCATTTCCCCATGCACGAAATGGTATGGTTAGACCGTATCAAGTACTGTTTGTGTCAGCGCCGGAGTCAAGGTTGCGGGCGTGGGATTGGTGATATTATCCAGATGACGTAACTCGTGAGATCGCCGAGATCGCAACACACACAGCCAGCTTCATATACAGAATATCCATACTACGTCAACGAGACTGTCATAGTAAATATTATTGCTCTCGTTTAATCTTATGTCAAACAGCAAGTTGAGCCCCTTTTGTCAACAGTAAAACGATACAAGCTCTCCTATCCTGGCCGAGTCAACCGTCGCAGAAGTATCTCAGAAACAATCAAGCAATACATCCTACAGGGCAAAAGAAGACGACAGATTTGATCGACGACATCATAAAATGGACAGAAGACAGACAAGGCTGGCACAGACATTCCCAAAGGATGAATGAGTGAGTGAGTGAGTGAGTGAGTGAGTGAGTGAGTGAGTGAGTGAGTGAGTGAGTGAGTGAGTGAGTGAGTGAGTGAGTGAGTGAGTGAGTGAGTGAGTGAGTGAGTGAGTGAGTGAGTGAGTGAGTGAGTGAGTGAGTGAGTGAGTGAGTGAGTGAGTGAGTGAGTGAGTGAGTGAGTGAGTGAGTGAGTGAGTGAGTGAGTGAGTGAGTGAGTGAGTGAGTGAGTGAGTGAGTGAGTGAGTGAGTGAGTGAGTGAGTGAGTGAGTGAGTGAGTGAGTGAGTGAGTGAGTGAGTGAGTGAGTGAGTGAGTGAGTGAGTGAGTGAGTGAGTGAGTGAGTGAGTGAGTGAGTGAGTGAGTGAGTGAGTGAGTGAGTGAGTGAGTGAGTGAGTGAGTGAGTGAGTGAGTGAGTGAGTGAGTGAGTGAGTGAGTGAGTGAGTGAGTGAGTGAGTGAGTGAGTGAGTGAGTGAGTGAGTGAGTGAGTGAGTGAGTGAGTGAGTGAGTGAGTGAGTGAGTGAGTGAGTGAGTGAGTGAGTGAGTGAGTGAGTGAGTGAGTGAGTGAGTGAGTGAGTGAGTGAGTGAGTGAGTGAGTGAGTGAGTGAGTGAGTGAGTGAGTGAGTGAGTGAGTGAGTGAGTGAGTGAGTGAGTGAGTGAGTGAGTGAGTGAGTGAGTGAGTGAGTGAGTGAGTGAGTGAGTGAGTGAGTGAGTGAGTGAGTGAGTGAGTGAGTGAGTGAGTGAGTGAGTGAGTGAGTGAGTGAGTGAGTGAGTGAGTGAGTGAGTGAGTGAGTGAGTGAGTGAGTGAGTGAGTGAGTGAGTGAGTGAGTGAGTGAGTGAGTGAGTGAGTGAGTGAGTGAGTGAGTGAGTGAGTGAGTGAGTGAGTGAGTGAGTGAGTGAGTGAGTGAGTGAGTGAGTGAGTGAGTGAGTGAGTGAGTGAGTGAGTGAGTGAGTGAGTGAGTGAGTGAGTGAGTGAGTGAGTGAGTGAGTGAGTGAGTGAGTGAGTGAGTGAGTGAGTGAGTGAGTGAGTGAGTGAGTGAGTGAGTGAGTGAGTGAGTGAGTGAGTGAGTGAGTGAGTGAGTGAGTGAGTGAGTGAGTGAGTGAGTGAGTGAGTGAGTGAGTGAGTGAGTGAGTGAGTGAGTGAGTGAGTGAGTGAGTGAGTGAGTGAGTGAGTGAGTGAGTGAGTGAGTGAGTGAGTGAGTGAGTGAGTGAGTGAGTGAGTGAGTGAGTGAGTGAGTGAGTGAGTGAGTGAGTGAGTGAGTGAGTGAGTGAGTGAGTGAGTGAGTGAGTGAGTGAGAATATTGCTACCGTAGTTAGAATCTAACATCTTGGCAGATTCACACATACCACTGAACCACGACGAACAACCGGGTCGAACTAATAAAGAGAGACCTGAATGCTCTGTCTCAATGACACCAGACTAGACAAATGTCCCCGGCGATGTCACGTTTTACACGGTTAAAAAATGGAAATTTAAGACCCGTGATCGCCAAAGCACGCCTTCGGTTGACTGACCGAGGCTCGCAAACAAGCGACTCCCAGTGCGATGCTGCATGGTGAGCTCGGGATAGCTATAAGAAAAGGATCAAAGTCTCGTTAATGATGTCGCCGTTGACCTCAGGCGAGTAGGAAGCCCTCACAGAAGACGTGGTGTGCCAAAGAGCTGGACTTATTATACTGAAGAAGCTGGTTTCGTGTACAGGAGGTGAAGGATCGTGTGCAGGGGAGGTAGACTTTGTTAATAGAGGGAGCAGCAATATTAAAATAAAATAGGTATTTTTACTTTGTTAAGAGAAATGTAAAGAACGATTCTCCAAAAGCTTGTTAAAGCACCTGTTTTTGTCAGAACCCGACTACCGTACGTACAGTTACGTTTGACTGGTCTAATCCACCATTACCGGCCACCTGAGCCAGTGGTGGTTTACAGGAGCATCTGCCCTGCGGCGCAATAATCTCATTCGCCAATACGACTGTAATCATAATTAAGGATCAGATATCTCGTTGGTCTACCGCGAGAATACGAGTAGGCGTTCTGACCGTTGACCATGTATACAGATATGGAGAAAAAGAGAGAGTGCGCGTGCGTGCGTGTGTGTGTGTGTGTGTGTGTGTGTGTGTGTGTGTGTGTGTGTGTGCGTGCGTGCGTGCGTGCGTGCGTGTGTGCGTGTGTGCGTGTGCGTCGACCATAAGTATTTTTACAAATGTTATATATAATATGCAAAAACTCCAACCCCAGAATGATATCACCAATATCATTCGGCGGCACAACTACGATTATTATAACCATGGTATCGATCGACTTTAACACCGCCGACATTATTGAACCAGAAAACACTACGCAAAAAATCTCTTGACAGAAAGATTAGTAGAATCGTAAAATCTCATCATTCTCGTGCTTCGGCGTGGCAGTGACGTGACAGAAACACAAGCAGAGGAATTAGTAATATCTTGAAAGGTCGACGAGCTACGACAATGCAATTCCAACGTGCAAGGAAACATAACTACCATGGTGGCCAAATTTCGTTTCTACGACATTTAGTCGCACGGAATTTGGTTAAGTAATACAGAGCGCGATAATTTAATACTGTAGCGCTGGGCATTTGTTGAATAACACAGGGCGCGACGTTTGTTTAATAATACCGAGCGCGACATTTGGTAAATAATGCAGGGTGCGACATTAGGTCACACAGATAGGGCACGACAAATCGTCACATGGTGCAGGACCTGACTTTTTGGCAAGAAGTGTTTACAATTTGACTATATGCCATATTTAATGAAGAGCTGAACACTTAGTGCCTAGTTACTAATAACTAATTCGATGTCCTTAGACATTAGCATCTGCCAAAGGCTACAGTAGATTGTTACTTTAGAATCGTCCACTTCTGTAGGATTATTATCATAGTGATGAGGTATGAGTGAACTAGTAATGAGGTATTTCTATCCTGCTTCAGTGAGGTCGTGACGACCCCGTGCATGTGCCACGCTTAATTCGGCGTCTTTCGATTCGATCCTTGATAATCGTTTTCTTGGAGTATATGTACCGTTCATTACATTGTTTGTCTCTGCCTCCGTTGGTCGATATAACACCATTATCTGAATAACGTGACGGAGGAAGTAACTGGGAACTACTCTAACTAACAACAGCACCCACCCACTAACTCGTAATGATCAATGGGTGTTTGCAAAACACAGACGGAGCTAATCTGTTAGGAGGGTTTGTTCTAGGCACACAACTACCACACACATGAAGCAACTAACTTAGAAAGAACACACGCTGTTTGATCACAGGTATGTGGTCAATTCCTCTTAAGCTGTGTGACCTAATGTGTTAACCGTGACCAGTCTTTGTGTGACCAACAGTCGGGATTCCCAAACGTGATGTCGTTTTGCCAATCTGAGTTGCTTCAGCGACGCAGCATTCCTGTAAGGCATCAATCAGGGACACACCCTCGGGGAGACCGACACACGGCCTGATACCCGTGGACGTTCGACTCCTAGCTTATTTTATGTTGTCGTGCAAATCATGTTCGTCATTGTGACGACGACATGACGGGAACAGCTGAGGAATACCATTGACGACGTTTACAATAGACATTACTAGAAACACGACCTTTGTTCGATTGCGACCCAAATAACGATTCGCTTGCTATTCTAAGCCTACTCAAGACACCGGCTGATGGACGAAATCACAGCAGATGCATTGCATTCTTCCATGCGGTGTTAGTGCATATATATGGAAGTAATGGAACAAGTGCGTGGCTGACTAAAATAGCATCGGGAAAACCAATGACTACACTTCTATACTAGAAGACATTTATTTGGGAGTATACTGTATGTAGTTTGATTTAATAGGCTACCAGCTCGTTAAGTTTAGGCCTATGCTTGTCTGGTAGCCATCTCGTCTATGTTGCATTTGTTTTGAATTATGTTGTATACCATGGGGATGAGGAAAACAAATTTACTTGCAAAGACACGGTTTTTAGTAAGTTACTAGGAAAATAATACGTTTGCAATAAATTAAATTTATATATGCTATAGTGTCTGTCCATCTTTTGCCATTGACTATCCCTTTCGTCCGTCCGTCCGTCTGTCTGCTGTCCGTTCGCCTGTCTGCTGTCCGTTCGTCTGTCTGCTGTCCGTCCGTCTGTCTGCTGTCCGTTCGCCTGTCCGTTTCTCCGTTACTATGCCTTTAGTTACTCGACTATATAAATTAAATGTCTCATGTCGCCAAAATAGTGTTTCCTTGTTGATTCGCTGTTTGGACGTTCGCCTTGTACACGCCCCGTGTGATCAATAGTTAAGATATTTACGAGGCCAATTATTTCTGGAGTGATACGCTTGAGGGTTTCAGCGGTTTCTCGAGTGTGCAGTATTTAGTGAGACGAAGCCTAAGCAGCAAAGTACGACAGTTAACCACGGAAAGTTGTTTGGATTGAAATTGCTAGGGTGGTCACGAACAACAACTTTGGTTAAATCGTTCAGCACCCGTGGTTTTGTACAATTGCGTACGGAGAACTGTTGACGCGGCCGAGAGATACGGATGACACGACCCGGCTACGCAGATGCTCAAATTTGAAGATGTTTGCGAAGCACCTGCCGCTGAAATCGCCCAATCAATGTCTTGTCGGTGCCACGTCGATGTCAAAGCCGTCCCACGTAAAGTGACAACTGTATACATAGCAATCACAATGCGCGACGGGTAGATCGATACCAACCGACAGTTGGATCTACGAGCAATGGTGGCCTGCCTCATTGATCGACCATCAAATAAGCCGATTTCCGGATAGTCTGTCCTCGTAAGTTAAGTATAATCCAATTTAAAAGTGTACTTAAACTGGAACTCGGAATAAATCACCATATGTAAGTGTTGCATGTGACAAATCCACAAATACTTCTTGCAGCCGCCTATAACTGTAATAGGTTCTGAAGGCACTAACATGCACCATTCCCTAGCTATGTTATCTTTTATTTACTTTTCCACGTGTAAGATTGATTTTACCAAGAACACATTGCAGGGGTGATCTAAGGGTTGAGGTGCCTGCAACATTGGAATACCCTACCTGGCACGACCAACAGTCGGAAAATGCTTACGACATTGGAACGAACACTTTGTCACAGAACATAACTGTCTAATTTACCAATTCTACCACAAACGAAAATAGAAACCAACATAGTCCCAGCTATTTGTCTCAGTTTTTGCCAACATTGAACGAGTGTTCTGTTCCTCCAACGCGGCTGGATGTCACCGAGGACATCTGAAGGGCACCCGCAGTCATACGGAAGCTCAATGATGTGCCGTAAACGAGGAATGCCGCCAACTTGGCAATACCATCATCCACGAGTTCCCCCGCTGACAAGCGCGGGTCTAGCACACTAAGCGCACCTTTGTCGCGTGATTTAGCATCAATCAAGTGACATCGACGACAATGTCCGAATGCGAGTTGGAGTAGGTGTATTCGCGGCGGGACTCGACTGGTTGGCTGTAAACACTCGGTCGCACAATGGGCACTGAACACATAAAGCGGTAAACAGTCGAATATACATGCAACGCCACACGCCCCTGCCCCACGGGTGACGATCTGACGACTCTCTCGACCGGATGGGTGGCAAGACAAATTACCATAACGACTAGCAAGGTATGCTCACAAAGACCAACAATGGTGCCAAGAAAACACGCGCCGCAACAGCAGCACGACGGAATATAAATCTTTATCGTCAATCACCGGAAGAACATAGAGGGTGTTTCACATGCAAATGCTTGACCATTAACGGTGCCTACAAACAATTCGCTGGTTTTACTGCTAAGGCATAAATACATACAACATGAGACAACCGAATTACAAGAACAGTCATCTCATCATAAGGAAACATGCAGGAGAACTACAAATTGATGATTTAGTATGTCCTTTGTTAAATAAAACTATACACCGTTTCCTATACTCAGTACAAATAAATATTTAAATGCACTGTTTGAGTTTGTTGTCAACCATTTATTTCGAGTCATCTTTTAATAAATTGGCGATAATAGCTACGACGACACTACAGTCGACTGTTGTACAACGCCCATGTAACTACTCGTCGAAGCAATAAAGGTATTCCACGAAGACAGCTTAACAGCAGGCTTGCGGGACAAAATACTAACGGCGACTAAGCAAGCCATCAGCGTGCACTACGTTCTTTGGTTGAATAGTCGAACAAAATACAAAATGTAATGACGACAAACTGTCAATATGACGGCATTTTCTTCTCGGTATTGCAGGATTAGGTGCCACAGTTCTGTTTCTCCCCCCCCCCCCCCCTCTCTCTCTCTCTCTCGCTCTCGCTCTCGCTCTCGCTCTCGCTCTCTCGCTCTCTCGCTCTCTCGCTCTCTCTCTCTCTCTCTCTCTCTCTCTCTCTCTCTCTCTCTCTCTCTCTCTCTCTCTCTCTCTCTCTCTCTCTCTCTCTCTCTCTCCTCTCTCTCTCCGCTCTCTCTCTCTCTCTCTCTCTCT